>JANHGB010043431.1:0-52839 GCA_026283785.1 Coracopsis vasa | reverse complement strand
TGCTGGAGCTGTCCACAGAGGGAGGTGCTGAAGGCAGGGAGGAAGCAGAGGGACGCGGACATCTTCGCTCCCCTAATTTCCTCCCTGCCTTCTGCAGCCATTTTGCACCAGCAAAGCTGAAGGGAGGTGTAAGAGGGGAGGGAGTGAGTGGGCTGCGGAGGATGAAGGGAAGAGGGTAAAGAGTTGCGGAGAGCGAAGAGGCAGCCATGGGAGATCCCGACTGGTACATCTGCTAAGACTGGCTCACAGCAGCAGTTGTCATCAGCACCATGGTGAAAAGGAAAAGCTCAGAGGGCCAGGAGCAGGAGAGCGGCCGTGGCATCCCTCTGCCCATCCAGACCTTCCTCTGGAGGCAAACCAGGTGAGAGCAGCAAGCCCTGGCTACTTGAGCTATAGCTGCAACAGGGCAGTGGAAGGGGGAGGGGGGTGGGCCAGCTGCTGCCCAGTGGCAGGGAGGAAGCAGTTACTGCAGCTGCAACATGAAGGCATGAAATAAGCTGTTCTCTTTGCACTCAGTATATAGAGAGATCTGTGTGTATCGAGGATGGGGGAAGGACTGGAGACAGCTTAACCTAGCGGCAGTCCCAGGCAGCTTCTTGATTTGACTTTAAAACATTCGTGTGTATGTGTGTCTATGCACTTTTCCCCTCCTCACTGTCCCCTGTCCCCTCTTTTCCTGTTCTCTCTGGTCCCACACTTTTAAGAGGACTTCTGGAGCTCTGGTACCAGAAGCAGCATCCCTCAGTGTTGCACCAGACTTGCAGCTTTGCTTGTATCTGTATTTGCTTATATCTGTATTTGCAGACATCCTGGAACTGCAGTCTATGCTTTGAGAGGTCAGCATGCAAACAGATACGTCAAAGTCTCACCTTATTTCATTGGGTTGAAAAGTAATGATGTGTGAGAGGCAGGCTGAATGTATGGCTGGGGCTGTATGTTCCCTGTGAATCCTGTCTGTCTCTTGTCTTAACAGAATTCTAAACTGAAAACATTGCGGGAGCTGAGGGGGAGGTTGGAAGGTTTGAAGGTTGTTTCTCTAATTTAAGGCCTCAGTCACAAAATTTCCACCTTTTGTGTCCTCAAAAAAACCCACAACTCCCCAAAATAATGCTGTAATAAGGTGACCTGATTTTATTTTTTTTTTTCAATATTTAACTCTGATCCCATTCTGGAGGGGAGTGATAGCAGAGGGTGGGTGTTCTCCACCTCTAGGATACAGGCCTGCATTTCATCATAAGCCTTCCCCATCAGTAACTGTGGAGGAAAATGCATAATACTAAACTGGCAAATGGAGCTCTTGCTTAAAGCAGAGGCAAGGGGAAGTTCAGCAATATTTAATACATTTTAAACAATATGAATATGTTGAAATATGTTTCACTGAATATGTTGAAAATCTTTCACTGGGGTAAAATGGCTGAACACTGCTGGGAGAAGATTTTATTCACGGGGAACAGGACTTCTCTTGAGGGTGGATTAGGTGCCTCTTGGCATATCAGTGTGGGTACTTTTGCCTTCTAGAAAAGGTAACAGCATTTTGTCAAATTTCATCAACAGGTATCTCAACATTATTATGGCCTTACAACTTCCTTTACATTAAATTTCTTAGCCTTTTGCTGACCTTCTGACATGAGAAAAATAAGCAAAATGTACACTTGAAGTATTGGATCTCTAACGCTTTTTCTCCTTTCCTTCAGTGCATTTTTAAGACCTAAACTGGGGAAACAATATGAAGCATCCTGTGTGGTATGTACATGTTTCTCTTTTTCAACTCTTATGAGTAACTAACTTTTCATGCAACTTGATCTGACCATGGTGGCTGATCAGAAGCTTCTCAACTTACACCAGAAGTGGATTTAGTCTATTCAACTTATTTTGAACTTTTAATCACATGAAGGATTTGAAGTTGTTTCCCATCTAGAGAATTTGGATATCATGTGCATCTCTAGACGCATCAAAAATAAATTGATTTGGATATTATTAATTGAACTAATTAGTAATTAAATAAAGTAAATAATGGTATGGGCAGACTGAGCTATGACAGTCTGGCTCTAAACTTGCAGTTTGTCATGTGTGTATGTGCTTTCAGATTAGATTGATGTAATTTCAGTTTGCAATCACTGGAGTTCTTTCAGACTTAAAATATTGAAAATCTGAACATCACTGATAGGCTTTAAACAGTACTTTTACCATTGTGCAAGATGAAAATACCTCCTCTGCTGGAGGGAGTTCTGCTGGAAAACAGAGGGAGCATGTCTTAGCAGCATAATTAAAGAGGGGTTATTATGCAGATACTATTAACTCTTATTTCTAACTGTATTTCAAATGGAACTTCAGTCTACGTGTCTAAATGGAGGAGAAAAGGAAGGCATGCAGCAAGTTAAAGTAAGATGGGTGTCTAGGGAATTTCAGAGTTCCTTGAACTGTTACTGATCTTTGAATGACTTAAAGTACATTAAGCAGTTGCAGCCAGACCTGACAGACTGGAAAAACTTGGTCTGGACATGTATCTTAATAGTATAAAGTACTTAGGTCTCTCTGCAGCAATTTTCTGACTTCCTCCTCACAAGATATTAAGCTCGTGAAGCCCTAGTTGCTGCTGACTAATTTTCTTCTAAGAAATCCATAAATCTTTCAGAGTTCTTGCTAGATGCCAAATACTGATATACAGGGCTGCTGGCTTACTGTGTTGGTGAGCAAAATGAATTGCAGTTCTGGCAGATGGAGCAAAAGGCATTATCAGTGTTTTTTACCATTTTATATCAGGTTTATAACTCGTGCAGAAAATGGATTTTGTTGCCTTATGAACTTTACCAGGAGCCTCAGCAGTGTGCAGGAGCCATGCCTCGAAGCACCTACTATCTGAGGCTGTGGCCTATCTGGGAGCTAATGTCTGTCTCTGTTGGGTAGAGGGACGCAGCTTCCTTCTCTCTGTGTTCACATGAGGTACTTATCTGTCTGTGACTGCCTTGTGCTTCATGCTGTGCTGTTGGCATCAGGTCTTCCTCTATGTCCCACAGACTGATTCTAAAGCACCTTTCTTTTGTGAGCATGTATCAGAATTTACTAAGTGTAAAAACAAAACAAAAAGCCCAAACAAAGCAAAAAGCCACCAACCAACCAGCCAACAACAACCAAACAAGAAAAAACGCCCTGAACTGCAAGACAGCATAAATCACATGCTTCAGACAAGGGAAAGGAGGCTCTGGAAAAATGCATTTAATGAAGGACAAATCCATTTCCATCCCTGAGATGAAGGAGAACTTGATTCTCCTCTAATCCTTAACATAATCATTAAATTATGGTAGAAGGCTTTCAAAGGTGGGGCATAGTTTTGAGCAATTGATGGGATACAGCCTGAGCTGCTGCATCTGCCATCTTTTATTTACCAGTTTCCTATTCCTGACGATGCGCTGGAGTGCATTGGAGTGTTTGCCCACATCAAAATACCTTCTGTAGTATCCAGTGGGGTAGCAGAGTGCAGCATGCATGGGTGAGACAGGGTTTCTGGAGCTTGACAGGTAGTTGGCTTGTCTTTTGAAACATCAAGCTGATTATCTAACACCACTGTGTTGACTAGTGTGCCTAAAAATACTGTGCATCTGTTATATGAGCTGTCTTTTTAAAATTCTCCAGCCAGAATTGTTCTAGGCATGTCTATAGGCTGCTAACTGTCTGACAATGCATATGACACAACATTGTGCAGCATTCTGTTATTATTCTTGGCTCTAAACTTGCTGCAGTAGAACTTGCTGCATATTGTGCATTGAGGAAGCAGATGCTGGAGGCCTAGATTCAATGAGAACAGCGTCTGGTCTTCAAGAGCAGATTTCGTTGCTGCTTAGAGCTTTGCTTTATGCCATAATACTTGAGGGAAAATCTGGCCCTTCCATAACCTTGTTTTCCTTACCTGAACAATTGCACTGACTTCAATTGGACTATGAAAATTAGCCTTTAATCTGGAGATAAATACCCTCTCCCCACCCTGCATTATCTTACACTGTCTAAATGGTCTTATGCCTCAGTATGGACTCAATGTTCTTCCTTCTCCCCATTCTGAAGTTGTTCTTCCCTGGTGCAATGACATTGCCAATGTGCGTGAGTGAAACCTGTAAATGACCCCACCGGAATGAAAACAGTCCTGTACAAAGCCAGTGCGTTTCTTTGGGTGAGGATAAGTGGACTCAAGGATATGTTTTAAATTCTTTTACTCTGGATTGCACTGGGCATGAAAGAACCCAAATGTTTCCGGGAGCATCCTATAAATTCAAAGATTACCTCTTTTCTGTTCTTTTCTTTTTTTACTTGTTTTTTGCAAATGTAGTAATATGTTTTGTTGTTATGAATGATCAAAGGACAGACATGGAACAGATCTTAAAAACATGCCACCTTTATTTTATCTAGCCAATGGATGTGGTTGCAGAAAATTGATGTTTTTCTGAACATGGGAATTTTCTGTAAATAAAGTGCTTGGCATCTGTGTTTCATTGCTTTTCACTGTTAATACTATTACTATGTTTAGTGAACAATGAAGCCTTACCACCCCTGTGCTATGAACCCCTAGATTAATGTTTTAGATCTTTCCAGGAACTCCTCCCTCCAGACTGATAATACTTCCTACCTGCATTTCAAGTTCTTTCCAGTCTGAAGTGACTTTAGCAATGGTCTCTGCTTTCCACCATGATGCAGCCTGAATTTTGGAAGAGCAGGGCAGTAAAGTTCCCTCCAAGGACAGAAGTCTGGTTCAGAAAGCACTAATAGTTTCTCTGTGTCTCTGCCAGGGTCCTGCTGTATGTACAGTAGGCTAAGCAATGGGCCCTGCCCTAGGGCTATTTCTCTGGAGGGTGCCTTTAGCTCATCTGGCACTCCTGAGAGCCATCCCTTTGTGTTCCCCCTATTCCTGGACTGATAGGAAGAATGGCAGGAGACTATTTCCTTCTATAGACAATGTGGTCTCCAGCAGATTGCTGTAAAGAGCGGTTTGAAGCATCCTTTCTTTGGTAGACATATTATCCAATCCTAGTGTTAAGGAAATACACATTGCTGCCAACCTGATCCATCGCACATTATTTTTGACTAATCCTCAGGAAGCCAGTGATTTTGTCCATGTATTGTATCTAATGCCCTCCAATTTCAGCCATTGTTCCATAAAGAGAGTCTGTTGAGTTTGCTGACTAGAACCTGGGGATTCTAGTAGGTGGGTGGTGTGACTCTGTACACACGTAATGGTTGTTGGCAGCTTTGATGTTTACTGTCAGTATTTCCTCAGGGTCAGTTTGTGTTGCTAAAGGGCTTAGTCTGCTATAAGCACACTAAGTTCTGGATACCCCCCAAATACGTTTGGATAAATAATACCACATCTCACCACCTCTTTGTCTATGCCTGGTGCTATTGGGAAGCAGAAGTCTTAGGTGGTAAGTACAGATAGATGTGTGTTTCTCCTCCTCCATGCTGGTCAGATTGGAGCTGTTATGGGAATTCAGTGAGACCATAATAGTGCAGCACTATGCTTGCATTAGGGCATCTTGCCCCTCGATAGAGGAGCTCATGTCTGCCCACAGTAGCAAATGTGGCCATCACCTGAAACAAGAAGTGTGCTGAGCGGCTGTGGTATGCAAAAGAGTGCATGTTAGCACTGGTTAGCATGCCATGCCTGGGAGTGACAGGTCAAATAGGAGAGCTGGGTCATGGCTGCTGCCCTTTCTTCTTTTCTTCTTTATAATGAAGTCTATTCTTCCCACCCCAGTTTTACAGGAAAAATCAGTATGACTGGTGTTGAAGGATAAGCTTTATGAATCTGGAATGAGGGCATTTGAAGCATCCATTAGATAGTGAATGCCACAAGTTACTTGTTTGCCCAGAGCTTGATAAAATTGGTTTAACAGCTTGTGAGCAAATAGGTAGCCAGGAGGCTAAGCTGGTACATGGCAAGGATGTGCATTGTCAGTAACGTATTTCTTCTCTTTAGGAACTTCACTGAAGGAAAATAACTGCTTTTGTGACCTATAATGAGATCTTTGTGTCTGAACAGAGGAACAACTTACTGAAACGGTTGGAGCAACTAGCAATAAGAAACTTCCTTAGGGATTTCAAAGGCAGATAGTCTTATTTTGTGTTGCTTGAGGTGGAAATAATGAACTTGCTGCAGCCATCAGCTCTTTTAAGTGTTCACAAAACCATTACATCATGGCTCGAGAAAAAATTTTGTACATTGATTATTTTTTGTGTCAGGGTGTGAAAACACTTCCTAAGGCCTATATACCTTTAATGGGTTGCCCTTTATGTTACACTAAACTGAAAGAGCGTCTGTGTGTGAAAAGAATCTCCAGCTCTCAGCTCCACATATACAGGCTTCATTAGCTCCTGTGACTTTCAACAGGATCACTGCATGCCAGATTAATGCCCAGCACAACTGTAAGTCTGCCTTAATGTCAACACTTACACAATGCTTGCTTTAATTCTGTTTTTATTACAGAAAGTATGTTGAGTGGCCCATTAATTTCTTAGCCAAGTACGTCCATATGCCTGGTGAACTTTAGCTACAGTATGTCTTTCAGGAAAAGTATTACAAGCTGTGCTTACAGATCACAGGTTTTGAAAAGAGAACGTTCTATGTACTAGAAGGTACGTGCAGAAATAGATATACAGTGTCTTTTTTTCCTTTGTTCTTACTTTTAGTCTTTTGAAAGAGTGTTAGTAGAGAACAAGCTGCATGGCCTTTCTCCAGCTCTCTCTGAAGCCATCCAGAGCATTTCTCGCTGGGAACTCGTCCAAGCTGCGCTCCCGCATGTGCTGCACTGCACCGCCACATTGCTCTCCAACCGAAACAAGCTAGGTTAGTGCTCATGTGAGTCTGGTTTTCCATTCCTGAAGTTATCAGTCAAAAAATGACACATTGAGGCTCAGGGTACCAACCTATTCTAAATCCTAGAATCCCCCTTCTTTCATTCTTTGGATTACCCTTTCTTCATCTGTTCTCTTTTATAGCAGGGTAACCTGTGAGAGCTTCCCCAGTAGACTTACTCATTAGAGTCAAACAGACAAGACTGTCGAGGTTGCATCTTTTAGGACCACTGTTTGTCCACACATTCAGCTTCCTTGTGACTGACATTTCAGGGACTGAAGTGCAAATGCTGTGAAGTAAATGGAGGCTTGTGAATTAGGAGGTTTCAAACATAGAGAAACACTATGCTGATACTTCTAATGATAGAATTTTAAATTTCCAGTGCTCATCAGGAATTTGGATGGCCACTGTCCTGTGCAGTTCTGAAAGTCTCAACAGTATCATTAGTGGAAACCCTTTGAGATACTGTGATGCATTTTTTCCATCCAGGACATCAGGATAAGCTTGGAGTAGCTGAAACAAAGCTTCTACACACTCTTCACTGGATGCTGCTGGAGGCCCCTCAGGACTGCAGCAATGACCGATTTGGAGGAGACAGAGGCTCTAGTTGGGGAGGGAGCAGTAGCGCCTTTATCCACCAGGCTGAAAATCAAGGATCACCAGGACATCCCCGGCCCAGCACCACAAATGATGAGGAGGAAAATAACAGAAGGAAGTTCTTCCAGAACTCCATGGCCACAGTGGAGCTTTTTGTGTTCCTCTTTGCTCCCCTTGTTCACAGGATTAAAGTAAGTGGAACACTGATGGGGTATATGTGCAGAGACAGCTCTGAGCCAGAAAAGAATGATTTTGCCTTTGAGATTGTTATTTAATTCAGCCTGCACACTGGGGGACCACTAGAAATGTTTTAATAAGCTGGCGGAATACCACTGCCATCAGGAAGAAATACTTCCAGTGACATGAACAATCACTGCAGCATCAGGCAGACACAAAGGCAAATAAATCTGAAGTGAGCCATTTTAATCCCTCTGGAATGACAAAGATCTGTGGCCCTTGTGAAATCTTTGGGACGCTGGAACTTGCAGAAAGGATTGTGAGCTTTAGCTTGCTCCTGTGATTCTCAGCCACTGGTTAGAAGGGCCTTGCTAGTTTTTTAGGGATTCCACCGTGGGGCTGCCACTGGGATTTATTATTGTCATTACTAATCATCTTTATGCTAATTGCCAGGAATGCATGATATTGGTACAAGCGTGGCAGTGGCAAAGGTTATTGAGCATTCCTTTGTTCTGAAGTTGAAAGCAGGTTTCAGGCTTCCTGTCTGCTGAGGTCCCTCTGTTGGTTTTGGGCTAAGTGCATTGGGCTTTGCAGAGTGGTGTGATGAGAAGCATGCTCGTACTCCTGCCTCTTGTCTTCAGCCTCTCTGGAGGGCTGCCTTTACATTTCCAGCTGGGCCTCAGAAGAGAAACTGGCTCTGGAGAGTAGGTGCTTGGGAAAGGTCTGTAAAGTCATGAACTGATGGAGGCTGTTATCTCTTTGAGTCCTGCCTTGTGTGCTGCAACAGTTGCATAAGAAAGTACAGGAAATAAAAGGTAATCTTGATTAAGGCAGGTGAAAGCAGGTCTGGAGAGCTAGATTTTTTTTCCCTCCTTCTGCTGTTAAGTTCCCGTACAGTACTGCTCAATTCATTTAGCCCAAATTTTTCACACTTGTTTACTAGTTCACATTCCTCTATGAGCTGCAGGGCCATGACAGGAAGAAATGCTGAATTCTTCCCAGTGCTACACATAAAAATGTGGGCTGCCTTTTGAATAAATTAAATGAAACAGGAAGTAGACCCCAACTGTTAGAGATTAGGTTTCCATTTTTTTAATATTAATCTTTCTGGGATGTAGTTTCCCATTTAGAAGATAAGATTAATAACAATATCTCCTGTTTACCTTGAAAATCCCTGAGATCTCTGAGATACTGTAGTGATGAACATTGAAAAGCCCATGAAAACATGCCTATTTCTGTCATCAAAGCAAAGCTCAAAAATGGTGAGGTAAATGAGGCATGTAGCTGACTCACTAAGTCAATGTTGTCCCCTCTGTATTTCACAGAGGTAGAGGTCTCAGTGGAAGAGCACTGGTTTGATCAGACAACCAAAGTAATGCATGTGCTCAAGGAAGATGATACATATTTGCAGAGGCCAACCTAGATGATGGAATTCCTAACTTCTGAGGGGATCTTGAGTATTTAGCAATGAGTTTTTAAATGAGGCTTTTGGAGGCTGAAGGGGATGCATGTAATCCTATAACTTAACAACTGTGTTGGCATGGCACCAAAAGCTAGCAGTGCAAAGTAAAAATGCAGCTTGTTACTGTTACTACTTCCAAAAGCTTTGCACTGTGCTCCATAGTAAAAACAGTAATTAAAACCAAGCCTAGTTTATAACAAGGCTTGTGAGCTCATAAGGATGAGACAACACTAATGAAAAGTAGGGAATAGAAGGGCTGGAGAGCTACAAGCAGGCACCTTCAGCTCTTCTTTTAGCTCTGAGACATGTGGAGCTATGTCAACAGGAAATGGTGGTGCGGCTGTAATTATGCTGCCAGAACTGCTATTACCATATTTGTTTGCTTTGTGGGGATAGCTGGACTATACCAACAGCAGTGTCTCCTAATGTAGATCTGACCTTAGGTCAAGTAAGTGCATACCTGTACCTTGATCCCCCTAAGATATACTTGTGTACTAATTTACATTATTTCAGCTACTTGCATACATAAAACAATGATGGCATAAGTGTAAGTGATACCAATATCTCTCTGTTGACATAGCTCAGGTACTAACAGTGCAAATAATAATGACATTAGTGTATGCTGCTATTTCAGAGTAATTTGTACTCAAAAATTACAGAAAATTTGTAATCAAACTCAATTTCTAAGTAATGTTTTAATATTTCGTGTTCTTATTCTTTTGGGGCAAGAAGTTCAAGTGTCAGAGTGTAAATCCTAACGTTGAGATTGAATACTAAATATAAAGTGGTTATATATGGTCAGAAGGGATGCTCAGTGACACAGGAATGGCCTCTTACAGCTTAATGTCCTATTAAAAACAGGGTTCATAACTAGTATAGTATTTTTATTTGGAAAAAGCCTCTTGTATATTTTTCCATTGAGATTTCCCTATTATTTTTTAATAGTGATACTTGAAATGTATTAATGCCTGATGAGCAGTGTCAGTGGCCCTTGCATTAGCATATACTGACCTCAGAACTGCGCATGGGATCACTCATTTCTTGTGAGACCTGTGTGTCAGAGTTATGACAGTCCTTTTAGACTGGAAACAAGATTCTTTCGTGTGGGCTTGTGTGATACAACTTCTGTTTGTCTTCCTAGGAGTCAGACCTGACGTTTCGCTTGGCTAGTGGCCTTGTTATTTGGCAGCCCATGTGGGAGCACAGGCAGCCTGAAGTTTCTGCCTTCAATGCCCTTGTAAAACCAATCAGGAACATCGTTACAGGTCTGTGACTTTGCTGTGGTAATGTGGCTCCTGAGAGCTGAGAAGCCTTTCCTTTGTCTGATGATGCCTTATGTTCTGTGGCCATAATACTTGAAGGAGTATGTTGATCCTGCAGGAAATAGTCAAACTTTTGAGAGTAGTTTAAAGTTGTTCCCCCTCAGAGTCAACTGACATTTGCATAAGAATTAAATAGGAAATGAGAGAGAAATCACAAATAGAAAATGAGAAACTCTTCAGTAGAGTTATCATTTCCTAACAGCCTCTTATCTCTGTTTCACCATATCTTCCTTAGTTGCTAAGAAGGGCAAAGGCAGTATCTATTAGCAGCCTGACACGTGTGGGGAAGGCCTTCCCAGGCTGGCACTGGACAAAAAGTGAAAAGTGCACAGTTGGCAGTGTAGGTTCTCCTCCTATCTAGAATGTGAATTTCACCATTTTATGAAATTAAACAAGGTAATTTCAAGAAGCCCCAAAGAAGGCTTAGGTTGTGAATTCATTTTCGCATACTAGAAGGGGTTGCATTTTCTTCCTACTTCAGCCATAATGAGACTAGAGTTGGGTGCTTAGCTTCCAAGCCTTTGTGTCTGGCCTAATTCTAAAAACCCCTTTTGCTTTTAAGTTTTTAGACCATAGTTTTGCATAGTTCCTACAAGGTAGCGAATTGAAATTGAAACCCACTGAATTGCTAGGTTTATCACTGTAGCATTGCTTGCTCGTTCTCAAAAGCAAGGAGCTGGAATTTTCACAGTAGTTCACCAAATCAGATTTTTCTGGTGGCAAGTCATTTTAGATGTCATATTTTGTTCTGAAGGCTTTGTAGGTCTCTGGGACAGTCCAGAATTGAAAATGAATCAAGTCTTTCAAATGATTTAGACCCACCTTTGATATCTAGCTGTTCCTCCCTTTGCTTCAATTTCTGGAATTCAAAAAATAGGATTTCAGCCTTGGAAAGTTTTCTTTGACTGTTGGTATTTTTTTCCGTAGGTCTGGAGCATGGTCAGTAAATCCCTAAAGAATAATTTCAGGTGTAAAGTGAAATGAAAATACCCTGTTATGTTTTGAAAATGTTTTCAGCAGAACAGAAATAGAAATTGGAACGAGGATTTTGTTGTCTCAAATTGGGTCAAAAAAGTTTCATTTACTTAAATTTTCCTTCAAACAACAAATTAAAAAATGCTACTGAAGAAGATTCAAATTGTTTTGTTTGGAGTCAGACTGATACTGAATCACATCTGAACAGCTTGAGATGTGACAGGGTTTCAAGGATTGTCATCCTGGCCTTTGTGATGCCCTTGTTCTGCTGGAGTATCGCTGATTAAACTTTCTGCATGTCATTCGTGTGTCTCCTGTGGTGAAGGCATTTGTCAAATTGGAAATCACGATACATTCTGAGAGATGTAACCTAGAAAAGGAGTGTAATGTAGATAAAAATAACATGAGGAAGAGCTCCAAAATAAAAGGCACTAGTATGCATAGGAAAACACTGTTTGTTGCCAAATGGATTTAGGATAAAATTTATATTCAAATTTAAATAAAAAAGTAGAGATTTTCAGCAGGTAAGATGATGACAACAAAACTGAAAGGATTGTGCAAAAATTAAACTAATTCTTCATATGGCTGTGGCTAATGCCTAGGAAGTCAGGAGCAGAAAGATGCTGCTTTGGGTTTGTTTTTGTTTTTTGGTTTATCCTTTCAGTGATATGTTTTAATATTAGTGGTGATTCCTGAAATGTCCTCCTTTGCTGCCTTTTCTCAGCTAAGAGAAGTTCTCCCACCAACAATCAGAGCGTGACCTGTGAATCCCCTAATCTGGACAGTGGACATACTGAGGTAAGTTTTACTCTAAGTTTAGTTAGACAAGCTTGAATAAGAAGCTGAGGGAGGGGGGAAATAAATATTGAAACAGCACTTGGAGTTGCCATCCTAAAGTATTGCATCTCTAGAAGTTAACCCTTCTTCACAGTTCTTCTGAATGCTCCCAACCCTGTCTGCAGTGCAATCAACAGGTATGGGGTATACTTCTCAGGATCTCCTTGGCCTTATTCTGTCTTATGTATTTTCTTGGGCAAGAGCCCTGTCCTACCCTGTGCCTGTACAACGCCTAGTAGAGGAGCCCTAAGCTTGACCAGTGTCTCCCTGGTATTACCATGGTATTATGGTATAAGTAGTAATCATGTCTAAGTACAAATTGCAGTAAGAAAACAAATATGGAAGAGATAAATATATTTATATACCTATTTGCTTTTATTAAAACTATCCAAAGGGACTACAGGTGGTCTGTGAGACAACCCAGCCAGATTCTGTACCTCCAAAGGCCACTTTTTCAGCGTGTCATCGTGGAAACTCCTTGGATGGAAGCGTATCCTCCCAAACCTCTCAGGAGAGAGGTACTGCACATCCCAGGTACAAATCCCTTCAGCAGAAAGTTAGGCTGGTGTGACTCAATGGTGGAGGTCACAAAAGTCCTTTTTCTTGAATCTGCTATTGTTGGTGTGACTCAATGGTGGAGGTCACAAAAGTCCTTTTTCTTGAATCTGCTATTGTCCATACACACCAAGGGTGCTGCATGTTTATCTCAATTCAACAAATCTCAGTTCTGAGTGATGAACAAGGTGGTGACACATGATATTCAATGTCACTTTCACTGGAGAAATCTCTAGCTGGTCAGTTGGAACAGTGTCTTTGATCTTTTCTAATATGTTAGTGTCTTTTATTAAAAAAAAGGTGCAGGTTCAACACTACTTTGGAGCCTGGATTCAGTCTCAGGCAACTGGTATAATTTCTGGCTTCCTTCTGGTCAAGTTTCCTTTAGCAAAGGATTTTTGCAAGTCTCTCTCCATTGCCCTTCTCTGCATCCTGCTGCTTAGCTTGCTTTAGAATACTGGCCCAAAGGAACAGACTAATGAAGAAGCGCAGCCATGCATACTTCCTCCCAGCTTGCCCTGCAGAGCTCAGGCCATGCTTTTCCAGCATGGTGCTGATAAATTAACATCTTTTAATGTAGATTTGCGCACAGAAAGACAAAACCAGATTTTCAGTAGTACTGGACTCTTGGTAGTGCCATAAAGTAAGTGAAGCTGATGAGTGTTTTCAGGGGGTGGAGAGGGAGGGAAGCCTAGCTATATTTTTAGGTCCTTATGGATATAGGAGCATCATTTAAATCCCTCCTGAAAATTTTGGTCTAGTTGTTTATCTCTTTTGTGAAATGCAGTATCCAAAGCACTGCAGTGTTTTACGAAATTGCTTCATTACCATGACAGAAGAAATGTGGGATGAAGTGGGTTTCTGGATATAATCTAGGAAAGGCTCTGATTTCTCGAAAAGGGCTTTGGTGCACCCTTTCACTTTAAGACTGATCCCATCAGGAGGCTTCCCTAAGGATTTTGTATCAAGGCTGCTGTTAGTTCTGGGTCTTTATTTAATTTGTATTAATGTGAGCCAGTAAAACTGAAGTTGGGGACAGAACTGCCTTTCTGTGTGTGAACACTACTGCTCAGAGTGCACAGCCATAAAAAAAATAAGCAGTCTTTTAAGAAGACAGAATCAGGTGATCGATTTGTCAGGCTGGTTCTGGTGGTTGCTATGGGGATGAAGCTTCAGACAAGCTTTGAAGAGAGCATCATTATACTTCCTCATTTGCAGGACTCATTGATCAGTTAAAACTGTACAGGGAGCTTTGGTTGCCAGGCAACAGACAACTGGGGAACAAATGTTGTTTACTCTGCTTACCAACAGCCGCAGTATTCCTTTGTCCTTGGCCCGGGTTGAAGGAAGGCTGCCTTTCCATTCTCCCTGCAGTCACAGGCTGATCATATGAACACTACATTTCCTTCTAAATGAAGTACAGAGTTTAATTTCTGGTTCCTCAAACATTTCCTGAGCAAATGGCTTCTTCCTCTGATCCTGGCTGATTATCCCTGCTCCACTCAGTGAAATTCTCCATTTACAGATGATGTAGTTTAACACTGAGGCAAATAAAGCCACAGCCCTTTATCCAGCTCCTGCCTTGAGAACACTTTCTGGGAAATAGACTTTACAGGAAGGACTTCTGAGATAAATATTTCATAAGGAGAGCATGCCTTGCTCCAAGCTGTGTGGTGCCTCAGGTTTGCCTGTGCTGCATACAGGGGAGCATGAAAGGCTGTTTAGATTCAGACAGTGATCTGTGTCCTGCAAAGTGACCTAGAGCAATGCATCTTCCTCTACAATTGCCTGAGGTGGTAGCCTTTATTTCCTTTACTGGGATGCTTTCAGTATCTCAGCTATCCTTATGTTTTTTTACAGACCTCATCTGTGTGACGCAGTCTTGACTGTTGCAAAACCAGCCTTCACATGAGGTTTATGGGGAAAACTTTATAGCATATATCCATCTATTATGGTTTTCTCCTTCCTAATTCAGTTTTCCAGGGTATTATAACAGCTCATCTTAAAGTCATCAAACTTGTAACATTTTTGCCTGGAATACACTGCGGGGAGAAGCTTTGAATCTATAGATTGCAGATAGTGACATATGCTGACACAGACGGGCAGGTCTGCAGTCGCCAAGTGCCTTCAATATTGTCCTGTGTGGCTGGCAGCAAACCAGCTCCTGCAGGTTGAAGTTCTGGATGCATGCATTGCTCCAAGCACAGCCTTGCCACCTGCCCCCTGTTTCCAAGCATGTAATATGGAGCTGGGTTCATGTGATTCCAAGCGGTGTCAAAGTTCGTAGGCACTTCTTTATCCTATGCAAGTTCTTTATCTGCCTTGGATGCACAGGACAGCTTTGTGGCACTGGGCAGTGATACAACAAAGCACCTCAAGCATGCCTTTCACTTTAGGCACTTAAAGGTTCCACTGGTCAATATTGCTGCTTGTTCCCCAATGCTCTGCTGGACTGTGGCCTTGGATGCCTCTGTTCAGAATGTGAAATGGGGGTGTCCTGCCAATGCTGTTTGCATGTTGTGTAGCAGAGTTGAGAGTAAAAATGGATTTTAAGAAAACAAATACCTGATGTTCTTGTGATGATTCCCAAATGCCTGAGAATACAAATCATGGAAGTGCTGTTCATTTTTATAGAATCCAAAAATCACAGCAGTACTTAGCTCAGTGTGTTTCTGACACACTGAATGGAAACATCTAAAATGGGTACTTTGGCAGGCAAAAAAAATAGACAAATCTGCAGAGTTCCTGCCCCACCGCCAGCATTTCACACCTTTCACCATGTGATTCTCATTCCCTCCAACTCTCTTTCACTGCTACATTTCTGACAGATTGTCTTTTAACAGCTAGTGACTGTTCAGAGGGTAGGTCAGGCCAGTTGTACTCTGCTGGCTGGGAGAGAAATGGTATCAAAATAAGTAGTAAAAAAGTTGGGGCATTTCAGTGCAGTAAGATTGGCTCTGGAGACAGGCATGATTTTGATCAGAGCCTTGGGCAGCATGGTCCAGGATGAGGTGTCTCTGCCCATGACAGGGAGGTGGAACTAGATGATTTTAAGGTCCTTTCCAACCCAAACTATTCTATGATTCCTGTAAAATCTGAAATCCCTGGAGTCTTATTTCTGAGGCTTACTACAGATATCTTGCTTTTGCATGCACTAACTTCTACAATACTTAGAAAATTCCATACTAAAACCCATCTGAAAGGCAGAAAAACTATACTGAAGGCTAAAAATGTTCCTTTTCTCTAGGACACCCTGGCAAAGAGTGTCCGTAACAGTTTACTTGTATAAGAATCAATTTAATTAGCTTAAAGGGTTAACTAACTTAGCTGCCCTGCCTGCTCCTTCTTAAGTAAGGCCTGATTTGCACAAATGTAAACCATTCCTAAACATATATTACTAGTATCTGAACAGCAGAAGCTCAAGGGTTGTTTGTTTCCAGCTGAAAAAATTGCTCAGCGCAAGTGCTGGGGGCCTGCCTTCACACCACAGTTTAAGAAAGCAAACCTGTTCAAGAAAACACTTAAGAAAGCATGTACTTGAGTCCTCTAGGGAGCTGAAAGCTAAATATCCACTTACGTGTCTTCAGTAATGCTTTCGTCAGTCAGGGCCTTAGTCCGAAAGGGTCAGTATCAAATGTCCCTGCAAGCTCAAGCAGGCACAGCTGTGTGCACATCCTGGTGATTTCTGCAGAGAGTGGCTTATGGCTCTTGATGGGTGCTTAAATTTTAGGCCTTTTAGTTGAGCTCTTGGGTCTTTAAGGGTGGACCAGTTTGAATGCTAGGACAGAACTGGTTTCCTGCTATCCAAGAAAACTTTGTGGTATCAAGCATGATCCCTTAAAGAACAGCTGAACATACAAACCTGACAGATCATTATTGAGTGGTTCTTTATTCAGAGAGCTGAGGAACCTGATGACCAACATTTCTACTCCTACTCTTTGGAACAGGGTGTCCTTGGTGATCCCACCATGCCAGAAGTCTCGCTATGCCACATACTTCGATGTAGCAGTGCTGCGCTGCCTGCTGCAGCCACATTGGTCTGAGGAGGGCACACAGTGGTCACTAATGTACTACCTGCAGAGGCTGAGGCATATGCTACAGGAAAAGCCAGAGAAACCACCTGAGCCAGAGGTCACCCCCTTACCGAGACCTCGCAGCAGCTCCATGGTGGCTGCTGCACCCTCTCTGGTGAATACCCACAAAACTCAGGTAAGCAGTTACCATCAATAAGAAAATAGGAACTGTGGTGATGCTGGGAAGTGATGGCTGGATAACTAGTGAAAAACACAACTTTGGTGTTGGTTAAGCTGCGCAGAGGTCAGATATGTGCATCAGTTCAGAAGGAGACCCTGAGAACAATGAGATGTTTGGGGGCAGAATGTGATGCAGAGAGTCAGAGCTGGTGCCTGCTGAAAGTTCAAGGGTTGATTTGGGATAATTAATCTCAGGTGAACTGTGATAACATTAGTTTTTAATGTGAGAACATACTAATGTAGTTGTCAGAAGAAATCAGATTGCTGTTATGCTGTAATGCTCAGAACTCATTGAGCTTTGGTGTAACCCCTTGAAAGAGAGAAAAGTTATCATAGTTGGTACAGCACTGAACACTCTAGTCAAACATCTGGGTTAAAATACTGGAGTAGACTTTGCAAGCAGTGGCAGTGAGCAAAAGCCCTCCACATTGTTACGTCTTTTCCTGCTGTTGTTCTTACTGCATAACTTTTACCTCTGTATTTGCCAACAAAACCTCTGTAGACAAACTGTCCTAATAGGTGTCAAGACTTGCTCTCTGTTTTGTTGGAAAAGGAACCCCAGGCTCCTGACCTTGGTAAAGATCTTCATGTTAGAACTTAAATGTTTTTTTGGTTTGTGTAGCTCCCTTGTGTATTCCAGGGATAAAAAGGGGATGCTGCTGCAGTTTCATTTAATCTCCTTGTTGATTTGTGCTACTTTTAGGTTGTGCACTTTTCTCCTGTCATGTGGGCTTTTAACAGCAAATTCTGATTTAGTGAGTTGATGGAGCTGCCTAACGGAATTTAATACAGATGCTATTTTTGCAGTTCAGTTTTATGCCACACCTCAAGTAAAAGGCTGTACCTTATGTTAATATTGCTGTCAAATGTCTGTCTGGAGTCAGAACTCTCAGAATTTTTGGTGGTTTTTTTCTTTAAAATCCTTGCTTTCAATATTGTAGATCTCTGGCAGTTTTTGAGATGTCATTTTGTAAGGGATAAGGGTGAAATATCTGTTCTCCTGTATAGCCCAGATGCTTGTGAGTCAGAAGACAAGATAAGCAATGTAAATATTAGTACTGTTATTTTTAAATCTCAGGGTTTTATAAGCATTCTTATGATTTTTATGGAAGGCTGGTGGTAACTTGTGGTTTTAAGGGCTTAGCAGCAGCAGTATTGTTTAAACTGTGTTATACTTCAGTGTCATTTCTATAAAATGGTGCCCATTTCATCCCTGTAAAAGCTTGACATACCTCCATGAATTTCAGGTGATACGAAATACTCTTCAGTCTTTATCTACATTTGCATGGAGATTTTATAGGATTGCTGTGCATGTACAGAAAAATCTTCCTTAATATCATCTCCTGGAGGGAGAATTGGAAGATACTGCTCTTGATGCGATTCACTGTTTCTGTACATCTGCTATCCTTTTGCCCTTGCTCAGAAGACCCCAAATTCAGTTACTGGTGCAACAGTGCAGTGGTTCTCAGCACAGTGACAGCATGAATGGGGTTGTTTTCCGTAGGCACTGTTTGCAGTAGTTCTGGTTCTTCTCTATATACTGTGAAACGCTTCCCTCCTTTCACACACTTGAGTATTTCTTGCTTCTCCAGGCTGTTTCTTTTGCAAAAGATTCCTTTACTTAGTTGCTATTCACTAACATTCTTCTGTTAAAACCATTTGGCAATTCCACTGGGTACTTTGTAGCTGTTAACTTGAGGACTCTGTCCAGGGCATTCTTCCCTCCAGGGCTAGGTTTGATTGCTTTTGGTAACCTCTGTGTCAGTCCTGTGTATTTTTACTGTACTTCATCAAATTGGAATTCTGTTTAAAAGGGTTTCCAATTTGTTATGCAGAACAGCTGTGATGGAGGAGTTGAAATGCTCTTCCGTGTAGCTGAAGTCTCAGCTCATGCCCTGCTGCTTTACAACTCTGAGGACTGAAATCTGTGCAATGCATAGAGACACCGAGGCTCTCTTTCATCCCAGCCAGTTGTAAGGACTTAACTGCTGTTGTCAAATTCAGAGTCTCATCACTGAAGGTTCTTTGCTTGTCAGAGGCAAGAATGCCACCTCCAGTGGGTTAAGATTTGTAATTTCTTTCTATCTGAGTATATCTAACGATATACTTAAAGCCTGCTTTTTCTGTCTAGATCTTAAATTCCTAACACTGTCGTCATTTCTGCTCAAAGATTGATCAATGACTTTTCAGAAATACCAGCACTCTGTGTTTCAGCAGGCTAGATTTAAAGTAGCAGGCAAAAGCTGATTTAAGACAAAACCAGCTGCCTGCAAATCACATCAGGGGCCAGTAGATTTTTCTGGTAAATCTACATTCTTTTTATTGTTCTGCAGTTTATCAGGGTAGCTTTGTGCATCTCCCTAAGTCTCAGCAAAACTCTCACATTTCTTCCTGGTTTCTGTGTGCCTGAAATCACATTTCAAATATGGGCTAAAGCAGCTGAGATTGAGAGAACTTGATTATTGCCTAGTAAACCAGCAGCAAAGAATGCCAGCACTCCTTGTTGCATAGGAAAAGGAGTACTGGATGGAGTGTGAATGAAATACTAGCTTCCTCTAGAAAGTGACTTTAGTCTAAACATATTTCAGACCTGGCAGCATATGCTAAAGGAAGTCTGCATTGCACCTGTGCACAGTGAATTCAGTATAAGGAATTCAGAATAAGTATATAGGAAGCGAAACCTTCAGAGGCTCACAAACCTCTGCACTAACATTGCAGGGGCAAAGAGCCAAAGCTTGAATTAAGCACAAGACCAATGCAGATGTAATGCTTGCTGCAATGCTAATATCAAGCCAGAAGTCTCAAGTGTAATAGCTTGAGAGTTGAGAGATATACTAATGAGCTGGTAGCCATACAGTCATGCAGAAGGAAGGCAAGCCAAAACAGAAACAACAAAACCTAGAGTAGCAGCCTCCAAACTGTTGTGTTTTCTTACCCATCTTATGCATATCATAATTGCCACATAGTCCCCTGCACAGAATAGCCACATTTGTAATCAGTCTTCAACAGGCATCCTAGCTTGATTCATTAAAATACATCACAGACCGCACTGTAGATTTAAGGTGATTCTGTGATTTGCTTTTCTAGTGTTTGCTCGATACCTACCCTAAGCAGATGTCAGAACTGGGACTGGATCTTCCTATGTGTTTGTATGGCTTCTAATCCAGTAGGCCCTGATCCTTACTCTGACCTTTTGGTGACTGTAAGCACCTCATAAAACACTGATTTACAAACTAATAGACAAAGATATTGAATCTGAAATAAATCCATATGATGAGTTCTCTGGCTGTCTTCAGCCAGAAAAGGCCAGACAGCTCTAAAAACTAAGAACTAAGCCATATGGAGTACTTGCTGGCCTCACTGTTGAGAGCACCTAGGATTGAATCCTGATTATAGAATATATAGAATTTATATATATAGAATATAGAATTTATATATGACTACTCCCCTGAATCTTTAGGGATACATGAAAACGTTTTAAAAGCATATAATGACTGAAAACAATGGTGAAGAGGAATTTTTCTGTTGTGTGTCTTCTTTATTCTTGTGTTGATAAAAATAATAGGAAGGGTTCAAATGTAGGCTTTGATTAGTCTGAAAAGTCTCTGAAGAATGTGTGGTCCCCAGTAGCCCAATACTGCAAGCACCATAACTGGTGGTGAAGACCAGCTGCAAGGACTGTCATTGGCTTTTGCTGGACCTTCACAGGGATAAAACTGCACACTTGTGTACTGCAGAGCTTGCTGGCTCTGCAGGATGCAGTATGGCTAGGCATAATCTAAACCTCCTATACCATAGAAGTCCCTTCATCTGTTGGTGGCATATGGCTATCTCTGAATTGAAAGCAAAAAGGTATTTTAACATGACCAAGTTGTTTAGCTGAACATTTCTGATGGGGGAGCAAGGAAAAGGAGCATCTCCATTGGAAACAAGCTGGTATTTAGGCAGAAGAAAATTACCCTGAGGGAGTTTGGTCAGGTCAGCTGCACAAACACCTCCTGAAGAGTGGCGTCAGATCTTTAATGAGAACAGATGGCCAGGAGCTGAGCTTATGCCACCTTTTGTAGCAAAGCCTTTCTTTACAGTAGGCAGCTGTATCGCGTTTTCCTCGGTGCAGAAGGGGAGTAGAGTGCCCTCTACTGAAACTGGAGTAAATTAGTCTCAAGGTTTTCACTGCCATGGGACATTCGCTGCTATAGCTGGGGAGGCTTTCACGAGTATGATGAGAACTATAATGGACAGATCTTGGAGCACTGTTATTACAAGTGAAGGATGTTATTGATGTAAAATTATTAGGTTTCTGTAGTGAGTAAATAGATTTTTTACAAATCCAGTCTGTTGAAGTAAGTGCTACTTACTGCACTTCAGGTCCAAAATACATGCTTAAAGGCATTTGTTATTAAGGGCATATTCTCTTAGATCTTAAATAAAATGCTTCAAAAAAGGTAGCCATTGTGGTTGCTCATAAATGTAAACCAAGGCTTCAAGAAGATCATCAGCTACCCAGAGTCATATCTGGGATCAGAATCAGAGTAGAACACGGTCTTCCATGCCACTAGACCACACCAGCAGCAACACGTGGGGCTTTCTGTGGCAGCACAATGTGCTGTACTTTATTAATGTAGCTACAGAAATGTTACTCAAGGTCAATAATTCCAGGAGCTTCTAAACTTGGTTTGCTCATTTGTTTTTCTTTAAATGTGTCCATACTGTCTTGTGTAATGAATTGAAGGTCCTTTTCCTTTACAGTGCTCCTGTGAAAGCTCTTGCAAGTAGCCTTGTTTTTAAAGCTGGTTATCCTCTATTTCTCCTTGTGCTTACTGTCTTCTTTTGGGAGCTGCAGGATCTTACAATGAAATGCAATGAGGAAGAAAAATCACTAAGCACAGAGGCATTTTCCAAGGTTTCAATGACCAACTTGCGCAGACCAGCAGTTCCAGATCTCTCCACAGACCTGGGGATGAACATCTTCAAAAAGGTGAATAGAAGAAAATTGTATTTCAATATACCTATGATTCAGCACCTCAGTGACCTGCTGAGTAGCAGCTGAAGGTCTGCTTGGACTATGTATTTATGCCATATGTGAGATTGACATCTCTTTCCATTGGAAGTGATTCTGTGTGTTATTACATAGGTTTTCATGTACACATTCCAAACACAGTACTGAAATCTGTATTCAAATAACTGTCCTGCTGAAACTGCATGAGGGGAGGGGACTCAAACACTGCTGATTTTTAAGTGCTGGTGCTCACTATAGTTCTGGCTGATTCAGTGAGTTCTTCCAGTGTTTTTACTTCATGAAGCTGTGAGTTTGCAACCATCCAGGATACTTAGCAGAGTTTTGTGGATTCTGTGAATCCAGGTCATGGGCTGAGAATGTCATAAAATTATACAAGGGCATCCATCCCAGTGTAGGGAAAGACTGAGTTCCTTTAAATGCTCACATGGTCCCAGAGTGCAGATAGCAGCCATCAGGGTTAAATGTCCCAGATAAAAAGTTTAGAGTAGAAGGTTATACTTGGGCCACACAAGTAAATATACTTGCCATACCTCAAAGCCTCTACCTGCTCTCATATCTTCTCCTCTTCTTCCTGCAGTTCAAGAGCCGCAAAGAGGACAGGGAGCGTGAGCGCAAAGGGTCAATTCCTTTCCACCATACTGGGAAGAAGCGGCAGCGAAGGATGGGGGTACCCTTCCTCCTCCACGAGGATCATTTGGATGTCTCACCTACTCGCAGCACTTTCTCCTTTGGCAGTTTCTCTGGAATCGGAGAGGACCGGCGTGGCATTGAGAGAGGAGGATGGCAAACCACCATATTAGGTGAGATGTTGTTATCTCTACCTCAGGTTCTGTCATTCCTGTCCTGAACATTCAGAGAACACCAGAGGCTTGCTTTTTCTTCTTCCATCCTATTGCTGTCTTTTGTGTTCTGTTACATACCTGTCTGTAAAAGTGGCAATTCTGCTGACAGCAGACCTGGAAGGACTTCCATTTTAGTTCACTTTCCCTCTGAAAACTGCCATCCGTACTGGAATAATAGTTATTGTAGCAACCTATAGTGATATCTGTACCACTTGAATACACTTCCTGAGTGGTAGCAAGTGTTGCGCAACTGCAGCTTAAAATAGATTCAAGGAGTGGTTGCATCCTCTTCTTTTAAAGAGAAATCTCTGGAGGGGCAGCAATATGGTCATTAGGTGTATGGCAAAAAGATACTCAGTCTTCCTCAAGTGAATGTTGGATACAATATAAATAAGGGTATTTTCTCAGATAGTGAGAATTGCAATTTTTTTATATTGCAAAGGTACTATGTTTAAATATAATATTGGCTCTCTCAAGCTTCCATGTTCTCTGAACAGTGCTTAGGCTTTTTTTCTGTTTCACAATCTTACTCCTAATGTCATAGATTTTCATTCTGGCACCCTTTCTTGAAGACGATAGGCAGCAAAATGATTGCCTAAGGCTATGCCAGAGCCTTCTCATTTTCACTGGCTTAGATGGCATCATTTTGGTAAGGTTTCCATTGTAAACATCTTTGGGACACCAGACAATGAGCTTAGCCAAGTGAAGCCTTAAAGATTTGTATGTATTTGTATGTATGCCTAGAGATTTGTACAAGCATAAAAAATCTAGTATCCAAATCCTCCTTTCTGTATGTTCAGTAGCTCAAGAAATCTGTTAAATTTTGATCTCAGGGGCTCCAGATTGTTGTCCTGGCTTAACTTATGGTTCCTTCTTTCTGATATCTCAGTGAAATCATGTATTTCATATTCAGTTGTCCACAGATCCTGCCTACTTCAGACACTCCTCCTCTTTCAGTAGGTTCTTTTGATTTGTAATTTATTGTTTTCCTTTGCTTTAGCACTCCCCATCCTCATACACCTATTTCTTTTGGATAAGAAGAAGCCAAATTCCTATAACCAGCCCCAAAGGCTGGAGTCTTTCGGTGCTGACAAATCTTACTTTCCTGCTGGTGGGTGACAATGTAGGTGTTGGCTAAAATCGGTGTGCTGAGGAGAAGAGCTTTGCAAAGAGTTTGTACATTAAGTCTTTATGTCAATGAGCCCCTGTGAGATACCCCACTATAATGTTTTGGTTCTGCTTCACAGGGTCCTGGAAGGCCTTCACTTCTGCGGACTCCAGTCCTCCAATTCTGATCTCAGCTACCTCCAAGTACCTTAGATGAGTAAACTAAATACCCATTTATTGCCTTCACCCTAGGAAAGTTTACCAGACGGGGGAGCTCTGACACAGCAACGGAGATGGAGAGCCTGAGCGCCAGGCATTCACACTCGCATCACACATTGGTCTCTGATCTGCCGGACCACTCGAACAGCCATGGAGAGAACACAGTCAAAGAAGGTACGTTTAACATAGCAGGAAAAAACCGTTTCACTGAAATACCAACTCTAAGAAGCTGAGGAAGGGTTACTGCTTCTTTTTCTGTGTATATGACTAAGTGTTATTTCCTTCCCCCGCCCCCTGCATCTCTTGAGAGGGTTTTTTGTTCTGTGTAGGAAAATGTTTCAACCCTTTCAGGTTGATCTGGTTCAGTTTGTAAAATAAAACTTGGCAGCCATCAGCAGAGAGGAGGCAGGGTTTGGTTTTTTTATCACCTTACCACAGCAGCACACAAGTTTGGCAGAAACTTGGTATTGCTAATTTTAGTGGCTTCCTAAGGAATCTGCTGGGATTTAATGCCCCTTTGCAGGCCACAGCTGCTGGATTGCGCTGAGAATCACAGGTTCTTTCTTATTTCTCCTGGTTCGTGGCTTTGAAGCTGGGGTAGAAGCCTGACTTTGAAATTTACTTGAAGTTTCCCTGAGGCTTATCTGTCTTGGAGGCCTCTGCAGAAATAGCACTGCCAGTGTGATCATGATGGGAGACAGGATGCATGGTACAGAGGATTCCCTATGCTCTCTCCACCTGGCTGAGCACAGTGGATTAAGGGATAGTGGGCAGTGACAACAAGATTGTGCACTTGGATCAGAATAGCCCTGTGCAATACTCCAAGCTTGGGGAAGAGTGCCTGGAAAGCTGCCCGGTAGCTGTTGGTAGCCAGTTGGTTTGAATAGGGGCTAGCAGTGCACCCAGGTGGCCAAGAAGGCAAATAGCATCCTGGCTTGTAAACAAGCACAGCCCCAGTTATCCATTTCATTATCCTAGAGATGAAAATTTACAGGTAGCCATTTTCCTCCCTGCAGTGCGTTCCCAGATCTCCACCATCACTGTGGCAACCTTCAACACTACCTTGGCCTCATTCAATGTGGGCTATGCTGATTTCTTCAGCGAGCACATGAGGAAGCTTTGCAACCAGGTGCCCATCCCTGAGATGCCCCATGAGCCGCTTGCATGTGCCAACCTCCCCCGCAGCCTGACAGACTCCTGCATCAATTACAGTTGCTTGGAGGATACAGATCACATTGATGGAACCAGCAACTTTGTCCACAAGAACGGCATGCTGGATCTCTCGGTAATTGGCAAGGAATGAGGAAAGCCAGGTCCCTCTTCTGTCAATGTAGCTGTACCATTGAGATCAGGGGTTTGATGGGCTTTTCCTCCACCTCTTTATATGACTTCTCTCAGCAGTACATAAAGGTCAGTCAGATACATTTGTGCATATCATAAAAGTCTCCTATGAGATACTGCAACTCCTGTTACTCCTTGCAAGGAGTGCATGTGCATGTGGAATGCACACATCAAATCTGAAGTGATATTATGTAATGGCTGTGTTCCTGGTGCATGCACCAAGTTCCCTGCAAACCAGTATAAAACTGAATAGCACTTTTCTTCTAATAGCACCTTAAAACTCACCTTTTCTGCTTTCCCCTTAATGACTTGACAGCTCCTGGTGCACTGAAGCAGTGTTCTCAGGCTCACAGATGCCATCTCTTGGTTTCCTTTCCTGCCTGACTGTGCCCAGCCTGTGATTTCTTGTCTTACACCTAGATTGTAGGCTTGAGGGGTTGAGAGTTGTATGTAATCCATTCTGAGTTTGTACTGTGCCTGCTATAACAAGTCTCTGCTCTGCCTAGGATTTCCAGGCACTAAATAGCACTAGGAGAGAAAATAAGTCAGACTTTAAATATGATGTTTGAATCTCCCAGGTGGTCCTGAAAGCTGTTTACTTGGTCCTGAACCATGACATCAGTTCCCGGGTTTGCGATGTGGCACTGAACATTGTAGAGTGCTTACTTCAGCTTGGTGTGGTGCCCTGTGTAGAGAAGGTTCGGAGGAAGAGTGAGAACAAAGAAAACGAGGCCCCTGAAAAGAGACCAAGTGAAGGATCGTTCCAGCTCAAAGGGGCTGCTTCTGGTGGTTCAGCTTGTGGATTTGGAGCTCCCTCAGTTAGTGGAGCTGGAGATGGAGGAGAAGAAGGAGGTGGTGGAAGTGGTGGAGGCGGTGGAGGTGGAAGCGATGGAGGTGGTGGAGGAGGGCCGTATGAAAAGAATGACAAAAACCAAGAAAAGGTTTGTCTTGCTTCCCTTTATGCAATTCCCAAATGTACTGTAAGGTCTGCTAAGATGGAGTATGCGTGTGTATGCAACTGCCCTTCTGGTTTCCCTCCTTGATTTTGCTTTTGCACCACAATGACAAATTCATTTGTTTTACTCTGGTGCTCAGTTGGGGTTCCACAGTAGAAACCTGTTTGGAACTTCAAGCACTGCAACTACAGCAAAGCAGCTGCCAAAAGCACAGTTTGTGAGCCTTGCATAGACATTTTTGGTATCTTGTCAGAGGGCCTGAAACCCTCAATCACAATGATTTTTTGGGGAGGTTATTATTAATAACTTATAAGGAAAACCAGAATCCAGTGTGTGAGCAGTTTCTTTTCTTTGATGGCCACGAATCATGAATTTTTCATTGTTGCTATGAGAATTGGCCAAGAGATGCTGTTGCTGACCTGCAAAGTCATCATTCATAGTAGCATAATACCTAAGACATTTTAAAGAGATGCTTGTTTTTCTGCTCAAGAAAGCCAGCTCTCTGATTTTTGAGGCAGAATTCTTTGAAGTAAGTGCTAAGTGGTATTCATAGCAGTTTGCACAGGGCTTTGCATTCAAAGCATGGCTTTTTGAGGGGAGATGAAAGGGAGGGGGCTGGTCTTTAAGCTTGAAAAATAATTGGAGTAAACATTTCAAGAGTAACAACTCAGTAATGGAGTGTCTGAGAGGAGAAATGGACAGCAGTATGTTAAAAGTAAAGTACTAGCAAGATACTAGTGGTTGTGCTCTGGTTTCACAGTCTTTCTCTCTGTTACCCTCAGGATGAAGGGCCATCTGTCAGCACCCATAGGCTGGCACTCACAATGCTCATCAAAATTGTGAAGTCCCTTGGTTGTGCCTATGGTTGTGGAGAAGGACACCGGGGGCTCTCGGGAGATCGCCTGAGACACCAGGTATTCCGGGAGAATGTAAGAGAATTAAAGCTCATTATAGTGTCCCCCCTGTACTTTCAACATCAGCTGCTGAGACTGCTGTCTGCCCCTCTGTAGCTTTCTCTGTATTGACAGTAAATGTACTGGTCTTTGCCGCAGCTCACAGACTGTGTTGCAGCCCAGCCGTAGCAGATTTGCAGCTGTTGATGTTACCTTCTAGCCCCTGCCGCTTCCTAAGAGCGCACCTGAGGCCCAGGGTGCTTCTCACCTCTCCAATGAATGGGTTGTCTGGGAAGGAGCAAATCCCCTGTGTGAGCTGGTACAAGTGTATTTTCACATTGGCAGTACCCCAACAGAGTATGCTGTTTATAAGAGGTGCAGCTATCTTGGGTTGCGTATATGAATCTGGAAGTCTAAAGTGTAGTTATGTCCACCTTTCTCAATGGTGATTATGACTGGTTGCTGCTGGGCTGCTCCATCAGCTCCTGATAGTTGGAGTGCACTGTGCTTGCAGGCATGCTAGTGTGCTGCAAGGGATTAGAAGATCCATGCCCTGTTTAGGGGCAGGGTGGATGGTCACTTTTAATTCCTTAGATTTTTAGTTCTGCACAAGTTGAAGCGGTGGAAAGTGCCCAGGATGCAGCCCAGACATCTGACTTCATCTAGAAGTTTGAGTCCCTGAGATCAGCGCAATGACCTGTCAAATGGGAGCCTTTCAAAGACTTTTTCCAGCACATGCCTCCTCCTTGCTTTCTGTGTTTGCAGCAGGGAGCATTTTTGACGACTAATGAGAATTTACAGTGGCGTAGGTGGGAGCCAAGTGCTTCTCCATGGCTTTGTTTAGCCTGAGCCATGCCGACAGAGCTATAATTTAGTTCTGGGATCTGAGCTAGGTGGCTCAGAGATGGATTGGCTGCCTCTGCATCATGCAGCATTCTTCTCTTAACTGGACTCCTGGGTACTGGGGAGACTGCAGCAGTAGTGTTAGTTCTGGACACAATGGGACAGATGAGGGTGAGAGAGTCCCGGTGGTAACAGTAGAAAGATTCTGCACAGAGCACTGGTTGAACACATAGCATATTCATCAGAATGGTGGCTTTTATGTTGTGTTGGAGCTGAGCCAGCAAAACATTTAGGCCTATGCATAACATTAAGCATAAATGAGTGGGTCTCTTGGAGCCAAGGTTCTTACCAGACTTATTAAATTGAGGCCTTTATCGGAAGAGATTTTCCTCCTCGTCTAAGTCTGCTGCATCTTCTGTGCATTTGTCTGCCCAAACTGCTTTGCATGCACCATTTGTCTTGACTGCATGGACAATCATATGTCTGAGTTTACTGGAAATTTAAGCCCCTTATTGTAGGTAGCAGAGAGTTCATGTTTCCCATAAAGCTGATATTTCAAATTCTGTAAGCCCAGCATGCATGGGGTCCCAGTAGGATGGATGCCATGTGATAAAAAGTTGACTTCTAATTAACAGCCTTTAAATAAAAAGCTAATTTTTTGCATGATATAAATTACTCACTGGGTATAGGTGCATCAAATAGGTTGGGTCTGAGCCAGAGGCTGAAAATGCCTGAAGCTAAGAATCTTTTTCACCAAGGCAGTAAGTGTGACTGAGATGGGACAGTCCTACTTCATTCATATTCAGTGAGGTTTTACCTTGGGATTGGGGAGAGGAGGAGAGGCCTTGAGATATGGCTGGCAGTGACTTCACCACTCCCTCCAAACAGTGGCACCCGTACTGGTACACTGCCTCTTGTTGGCTTCAGAGGTGAACCTGTCCTCTGTTACAGGACCCAAACCTTCCAGCTCCTAGGGGAGTTACTTTAGACAGCACAGCAGAGCACTGCCTAACCAACAGCAAAAAGTACCCTGCTCCTCTTAGCATAACTCAAACGTGTACTTTGATGTGATGGATATCGTTGCAGGCTCAAAACTGCCTCACAAAGCTGTACAAACTGGATAAGATGCAGTTCCGGCAGACCATGAGGGACTATGTGAACAGGGATTCCCTCAATAATGTGGTGGATTTCCTGCATGCTTTACTGGGATTCTGCATGGAGCCTGTCACTGACAGTAAGTACAGCTGGCATCAAAACCTCTCACTTAAATATTCCTAAACTATACCATCAGAAAGAAGCCATGCCCTTTTCTTTTCCTTTAAAGAGAAAAAAGTGAATAACTATCCTCATAGAGTATCCTCAGCCAGAGTGGGTCAGAGGAGTTGAGTCTCTTCTGATTTGACCACCCAGTGATCTCATATCATCCAATGCACCTGAAATTGAAGGCCTCTCTTTTGATTCATCCTACCTGTTATTCATGGCTTTTCAGTGGAAATACCTTCTTTCATTCAACTGTGCCTCATGCAGGAGGGTTTCTGCTTCATGACATGGCCAGGCACCAGCTGCAATGGCCTGTTTAATCCAGGATTTATTCTGACTGGAGGCATATTTGAGCATTAAAACCCTCTGTGGTGCCTCAAGTGAGATGGTAAATAACAAGAACAGATTGAATAAACAAGAACATGAGCACACAGATGCACATGCCTGCAGTTTCAGGTGTGTGTGCATATGTTTCTATATATATGTATATATGTTTTATTTTTATTTTTAGCTAGGAAAAAATACTCCAGGTGCTATTAGAATGACCAGACATTTATTTTTTGTTTAGTTAACTATTGTTTAGTTAACAATGACTGTTTGCAGAGTAGGAATAGCTCCTCTGAAGCACTTAGCCAGTCTGACTAGTCTACTAGTCTACCTCTGATCCCAGGAATTTTAAAGAAAGCATCAAAAATATTGTATAAGAGGCTTTTGTGAAGATGTCTGAGGTTATTTCCCCAAGTACTCATCAAGTATTGACAGGCTCACGCTTTGAAGCATGGCAGCTCATGCAGCTTTTGAAAGGCTTTTCTCTCACCTAATCAAACTGGGATGGTTCTTATTATAAATGTGTAATTCTTTTGAAACTCTTTCTGAGAGCTTGGTCATCTTGTGCCTCTTGCAAAAACAGCATTCCTGTAGTGCAGAAGACTTTCTTTTCATGGGTGCTGTCACTTAGCAGCTTAATCAAACATCTCTTGTCCTTTAGAAGAGTAAATAGCGAAGATGGAGGTATTGTTCAAATTTTATGTCTTACTCTGTACATTCTCTAAATGAGACGTGGATAAAAGAAAGCCAGAATGGTCCTGATCGTTTCAATCCTTTTTCATACTCCAAGTTCTGGAAGATTTCATTTTTTCTCATTTATTTTAACCTTCCCTTCTGCTTGGTGTGGGATTGTGAGAACTGAGCATAAGATTAGGTAGGGACTTGCCCATTTATCTGAATCCCTTTATATGGGTTTTTAAGCCATCTTTTTTGAATAATTTCTAACAATGGGGCTTGCTTGTACTTGAATTTCACAGACAAAGCTGGATTTGGGAATAACTTCACCACAGTGGACAACAAGTCTACAGCTCAGAGTGTAGAAGGTATTATTGTGAGTGCTATGTTCAAGTCATTGATCACTCGCTGTGCATCCACTACACATGAGCTGCACAGCCCAGAAAACCTGGTAAGCACTTGACTTCATGTTAACAAAGTTACTTTTTCACTTGAGTGTCAACAGTAGGGCTTTACAATGAAGAATTAGTTCATTTTAGCCAAATCCCTTGAGTGTAGAAAGCTACGCAGCCACAGTTGAAACATGATATAAATGTGATCCCTTCTTGTATTCCTGCCTTGGAACCCGGGGTTAGCCAGGATGAAAGTTGTGCCCTCTGAATTGCATGTGTCTCTCTGTTCAAGCATCTTCTGTGTTTTGTTGTGTTTCCAAAGGGATTAGTAGCATAGTCTGGAGCAAGGGATCAATGAACAAGACCACAGCCAGCATAAATCAACTTTTAGCAAAGTTAAAGCCAATTTATGTGATTAAAGACACGCCTGTGGCAGAGTATGTGAGTTACTGAACAGCTATTTGGTACATCTGCCCAAGGTTTAGAGAAACATTCAATTTACCAGATATCTGGAGAAAAGTAAAGTGCTGCTGCTTGCTGCATATGTGCTGTCTTCCCAGAGCAATCAATAGACTTGATGGTGTGAGCTCTTTTCTTCCCAATTGATGCAGAATCTAGCAGCTAATTTCAAAACACCTCCTTTATTATCAGAAATTAGGATTACTTATGGAAGCTACCAAGAAGCACACTTGAGGTGCTCTGTAGAGGCACTGAAGCCCAGCTAAAGAGACAGCTCCATAAAGGGAAGAAAGAGGAAGAAGGAAAACAGTAACATTTTAAACCAGCAGGATGGTTTACCTATGTCCAAGTCTTCTTTTCCTGTGGATATTCCTCCTTTGGAATGTTTCTCAGCAGAGATGTGGTGGGATGCAGAAAAACACGTGTTGTTACTGGATCTAGATTTGTAAATTTTCCTTACAAATTATATGTCTTTCTGGACCCTGTTTTAGTTAGTGTGTACTTTTAAGAATAGCACCATCATTTGTGCCTATATAGAGAACACAATACACAGAGCATATATGAGGATTTCCTGTTGTGTCACTCTTTAAAGTCAATCTTGTGTTCCATATCTTATGAAAAAGAGCCTTAATCAGTATATAGATCCAATTACATGTTTGCTTGGGGTGGGGGGTGTTGTTGTTGTTGAAAGCTGGCTGTGCAGTTCCTAGCTGGGAATTTTTGCAATAACCCAAGATCTTTGAGGAAAGTTTACAGATCAAAAATCAGGACCTGTAAAACTGTTCCCTCCTTCTCCTTGCCCTCAGATATAGAAGTGATTTGTCACATCACAGATGTGCATGAATGTTCAGCACTAAAACCAGCTTTGAGTATATGAGTAGGTTGGGGAATGAGTGAGTCATTCCTCTTTCTTCCCATGATGTAAAGCTCTAAAATAATCAAGAAAAATCCCAAGACGCCCACTGGTTTTGGAACAAAACATGCAATTTTTTGCACTCTACTGCCCTTTCACCTTCTAACTTTTTCATGTCTTTTAAGATTTTGGAGCTAGATGAATGGGATAAACCAGGCTTAAAGTCATCTTTGCAGCTCCCTCATCTTGCAGCTGTTTTAGCCTCTGATACCTCTACATCTGCTGTAGCCCATTACAGGGCATGTTCCCTAGCAATAATGTTCTTCATTGTCTGCTTCTGAGTGTGCTAAATGGAGTTTCCAGCTTTTGATCTCAGGCAGAAAACGCAAACCCTGTGGATGAAGAGTATATCACACAACAGCTGGAGGCTGTAATGCTGAAGTACCTTAGAAATGACTGATATTTACAGCTTCTTCACAAGCTGCAGACTGAATTCTTTCATTTCCATGTCTTGCTGCTCAGGGGTTGTACTGCGACATCCGACAGCTGGTCCAGTTTATCAAGGAAGCTCATGGGAATGTATTTCGGAGAGTGGCGCTCAGTGCCCTCTTAGACAGTGCTGAAAAGTTAACACCAGGAAAAAAAACGGAGGAAACGGAGCAAGAACCAAAACCTTCTGGGAGCAAAAGGTGGGTGTGTAGGAGGCAGAAGGGAGATGACCTGCACATGGCTGTATGAATACATGCACTGAACACAAATATAGAAAGTCCAAGGGCTTGTGTGTTTCATCCTGATAGCGTATGTCAGTTCTTGATGTACAGAGTTATACTGTGGCAGCAGTCTCCTTTAAAACTTAATGAACTGAGACAGTAATAGATTTGCAGCAGAAAGTGTTAACCTAATTCTTGTACAGGAGGCCTAAGAGAACAGTGCAATGTAAACTCTGGGAGAAGGAAAGGTTAAGAAAAGTAAAAAGCATAGTGTAAATCCCAAACCACTGTGTGGACATCGCTTTTAATGTACATCACATCCTTAGTGTTATCTGACAGGTAAACCCTGGTATGCAAAACAAGTCCCAGAAGAAATCTAATCCCACCGTACTTCTTTATCAAAGAGAGATTTTCTCTGGTGCTTTGAGGCTTGTCATATTAAAATATTGGGCAGAAGGATTAACGAAGTTGCAAAACTCCTAAATGCTTTGGCTTTGCTTCTAAGAAGTGATGACTTTTTCTTAAATGCTTATATATAGAGGCAGTAAATTGATAAAGAGAGAATACAAATCTAAAGCAGCTCAGCAGTGCTGGTTTCCATGTCATACAGCTATGTGATGACCATGAGATGGGCCATCCATTCACTTTAGCTGATTATTTATATTGTATGTATAGATCTGAGGTGGGAAGCGTCATCATTGACAAAGGCCAGGCATCAGCTGCCCCTGATGAGTGCCGTAGTTACATTTCCAGCCGCCCAATGCAGACTCCAGAACAGTAAGTAAATATTGAGTTGTTTCTCATGTTATTGCCAGTTGCTTCCTTCTGGGCTTAGTACGAATGGGCAGGACAGTAAGGACTTATCTCTTTGGATGGTACAACAAATGTGTTGAGTGCTCAGGAGCTACTGATAAAATCCAGGTAATGCTGATCTTCAGTGCTGCCAATTAGACCCACCCTGATTTTGATGGGAACCAGCAGAGATTTTCAAATCACCATGCAGTAGATGCATCAGTATCTCATACTACCGTAGCCATCAATAGACTGTTAGTTCCTCAGAGATGCTATCACAGCTCTTCTCCATGCTTTTTTGGTACTTCTGGGGGATCATTCTATTACTTTCCAGCTTCCAAATTGTTGCTAAGTTGACCTGTCTTGGGCATGTAGTCTCCAAAGATTGGTGGATTTTGCTTATCAGCACAGGTGATCTACCAGTTTTCTTAATGAGCAAATCAACCTGCTGTTAGGTATTGCAAGTTTGAAGCCTCTGTTTTCCAAAGAGTTCAGCCATTTAATACTGAAGTAAATGTAGTCAATGTTATAAATGGCCACTGGTCCCTAATAACTCTGTACGAGTCATTTAACTTCTCTGTGCCTCTGAATACCTATCTGTCTTGTTAAAGTGCTTTGAGATGCACTGTATGAAGATGTTGCACAAGGGTACAGAGCTCTGTATTCTGTATTCTCCTTCATTAACTGAGCCTGCAAAGTCTCACTGTTGCTGAGACTGCGAGGGTAACCCTTTGCTGCTCTGCAGAATTGCAGCACGCTATGCTGCTCTGAGCCCTGCCATAGCCATGGGAGATCTCAAGAGTATAGCAAAATGTGCTGTCCCCATTCCAATATCTTAATGAGAGCTGTGACCCCACAGGTTCACAAATGGCTGTCGTGATGTGCAAAAGCTCTCCAGTGCACCTGTTTATAGAAAGCACCAGTGTAGTCTTATCAACACAGGTCATGTTGACCTAAGGAAGATGATTTCTTTTTCACATGTAAGAACTGAAAATCAGAATGATCTGTTCAGTGGGCAAGTGCCTCAGGGTAGAGAAGATGGTTATTTTGTGCCTTGAACAGTACTGAGCATGTTGGCAAACTTGTTTATGTCCCACTGGGAAAAGCATGTTTGGAATTCAAAATTAAACATCTTTAAAGAATAGAGAGGTTAGGAGGGGGCTGTGGGAGGGAGACCTCATTCCCCTGCGCATCCAGACTTCTCTTAAAAGCAGTTCATGATCTGCATCCCTTTTCTTCCAGTGATGAGCAAATCCAAGGGGCCGTTCTGGGTCGCAAGGACTTCTGGCGAAAGATGTTCAAGTCACAGAGTGCAGCGAGTGATACCAGTAGTCAATCTGAGCAGGACACATCCGAGTGTACCACTGCTCACTCTGGGACTACCACAGACAGACGTTCCCGCTCCCGTTCCCGACGAATCTCCCTTCGAAAGAAACTCAAACTCCCCATAGGTAAATGTATGTCTCTTCCTGTTCTATATACATATTGCATGTGCACAGAAACACAGATATATCTGTCTTAAGAAATATTGCAACAAGTTCCTTAGTGTCCAGGTATATTGTATATTCTCCCAAGGGAAGCTGGGGCATGCTGCTCTCCATTTTACAGATGGGGAACTGAGGCAAAGGGAAACGTAAGCAGTATGCCGAAGGTACCAGATGATATCTGTGGCAAAATAGAGTATAGAATCTGTGTCTCCAAAGTAGTAGGCTAGTACCTTAATCTCACAGACATTGTTCTTTGTAGAAGAGAAATATTCCAGATAGAATTTGACAGATAAAAAATATATCTTTTACAAGTCCCACAAACTGGCCTTGCATGGTAGTTAATACATGTTACATGAAAAGGTTGCCTTCCCCTTTCCTTCTACCTTCCCACACCCTAGCATGGCCACTTTGGAGATATATGCTACAGTTGCTAATGAATAGATTCTGCTTGGAAGCATTTTCAGAGTTGTCCTGAGTGGCTTATTCTGCAACAGGGAACTGGCTGAAGCGCTCCTCCCTCTCTGGCCTGGCTGATGGGGTGGAAGATCTCCTAGATATCAGCTCTGTCGACCGTCTGTCTTTCATCAGGCAGAGCTCCAAGGTAAATGTGTCAGGCTGGATTGCAGAGAACTTGGAAGGATGGGATCTGTCTGGTTTTTTTCTGTCCAAGGAAACATTCCACTGATCGTGGACATTGCAGCCAATCAGACTCAGTCATAGAATCTTCAGAGGAGAGTGCCATGGAAATTTTATACTGGACTTTTGTGGCTCATGGTGAAGATTAGGTGAAACCTATCCAACACTGTACTTGTCAGTCTGTTTTGGTTCACTGTGAGAGAAATGCAGGATCTGTCAACATGCTTAAGGTTTAATTGTTGGTCACACTTCTCCTTCCTTTTTTGTGCTTTTACAGCCTCTTGCGAAAGACCAATCCTTTAAGCAGAAAGCTTAAAAGATGAAGTGCTTCAGCGTACGTAGATCTGTGCAGACCCACTTGCATTTCTATGATGATCCTCTGTGCTACAGCCTTTCTGTAGTTGCATTATGGCTAAGCAAGGAAGACTAAGAGAAAGTGGTATGCTGCAACCTCACCTGACCCTTTGTCTTTGTGCAGGTGAAGTTTACCAGCGCAGTGAAGCTGTCAGAAGGTGGGGGGCCAGGAGGTGGCCTGGACAACGGGCGAGATGAAGAGGAGAATTTCTTCAAGCGTCTTGGTAAATGGCGCACCTGCCGAAGACACCCATCCAAGCTTCATCACACAGAAGAAAAAGATGGTTAGAAATCAGGGTTCTCGTCTTCTTTTTTTCTTTCCTTTAAACTTTTCGATTTTTTTTAAATCTCTTTCTTTCTGTATTTCACCCCTTTCCCTTTTTTCCTGCTTTTTCCATAGATTTTGTATCCATTCCAGCCTTTTCCAACTTTTTAGTCTTTGTAACTGTTTTCTTTCCCTTCCTTCTTTCATTTGTTTTGATTTAGAAAAAAAAAAAAGAAAAAAATCTAGTAAAGTCAATTTTCTTAAAAAAAAATCTAATAAATTCTGCAAATGCAACATTCGGGCTTTTAAAATCAAATTGAATTTGATCAATACACTTAAAAAAATTAATGCTTGCTTCAAAGCACTTATTCAGTTCCAATTCAGGTGTGTAAATCTTTCATTGCCGAATATAACAATGGGTGTTCCATCAGGTTTTCTGTTGGTTTTTTTTTTTCTCCCTCCTCCCCAATTTGTGACCATTTGACAGTTCTAGCAAAGACCAGCCCAGAAATGGCAAACCCTGCACAAACCTTGTTATAATTATCTCTTTTCTTCTGTGTTTGCATGTCTAGTGTCTGCATACCATTCGTTAGGGATGCGGTCCCTTTTTCTTAGCGCACAGCATCATTACAACAACACTACTTTGCCTTTCCACAGAAGTATATTTAATTGCAGTTTATTCTCAAAATCAGCAGCATTTCAAAAGTGCCTTTATGAATAATAGAAGGTCATGATATATTCTGTTTTAAAATGTCATGCAGTGATTCACATGCTCATGTCCTCAGCTCAGAGCTCCTCCTTGTTGTCACGGAGACAACCTTGTTATCTTGAAGTTCTGTTACTTCTTTCTCCTTTTTTTGAAGAAAACCCAACCTGACTCCCAAAAACACACAAAAAGGAGTAGATTTTCTTTTTCACCATGGTTTCTGTAGCTTTACAGTAAGTTACATTCTCTGGCATTGTGTTTTTCATTTTTTCACATTACCCTTTGACACTGCATTGTACGTCTTTTTCACCATCATCCATCCCAGACCTTCAGTGTAATGCATGTAAGGCTTTGTTCAGGCAAGTGATTCTAGCAAAGTAGGAGCATATCTTGTCAGTGTAAACTGGTCATCATTCTGCTACTGCAGAAACACTGGTGGTGGTTTTCAAATAGGTGATTTGAAAAGGTGAAAAGTATCGTTCCTTTAGGAGAATGGATGAGCCCAGCAGCTTGCTGTAGCTTGGTAGCTGAAGGTGAATATTCTCATGATGGAAGGAACTGCGCTGTTTTCTTCATCCACTACTGTGAGCTGAAGTAGGTGTGAAGTGCTTCCACCACATTTTCTCCCAGCCTTCACAGGGAACAAACAACTGAGGGACAGTGAGACTTTTATAGACTGCCACAGCTGTTTCTACAGTGCTCATGTGAGATGTCCTTCATATTTTCTTGTAGGAATTGGGGGTTTTTTTGTCTTCCTAATGCTGATTTTATGCCACTGTGGGTTTGCTTCTGCCCAGAGTGCCCATATTCTTGATTTCATGGCACTGATTTTTCTTGGCCCTGTGAGCATCTTGTTCAGTATGTATGACACATCTTATGTTTATACAAAACTTAGATGACATTAGTATTGGCTTTTTGAGCCTTGGAAGTGTAGCCCATTCTTCAATCTTCTGTGAGTAACATCAGAATTTATGTAATTAAAGAAGAGAACTTGAAACATCTTTTACATGCCAGAGAAAGAATAGATGTACGTGACACATGCTTGGTTTTAACATATGCATGCGTTAGGAATACCGTAACAAAAGTTAAAGACAGACCCCTTGCATGTTAGTATGAGAAACAAACAAATTGTCCAGTGATGCTGATGCGAAGGGTTGGGCCATTGCCTGATCCCTAATTGAGGCAAAGAGAGGGCATTTGAAGTTTCTAAGGCAAAGTGTGTTAAGGAAGAGGTATCACCGTGTCCACAAGGATCGCTGGTATGCAATGGTGTGGTAAGCCATATACCATTAGCAAAAATACTAGAGTAGTTGTACATGCCTGTGTGTGTACATACTTACATGTGCAAAGTGCAGTCAATGTGAGGTCTTTCAGGGTGGGACAGTTCATAACACAGTAGAAATTTCCAGTGCTTCTGTATCTTTCATAAAGATCAGCAGGTTTTATGTGCTTGTGGACAAGAGAACAAAAGCCTGTTGAAGGTGAATGGGCATTGTATTAAATCCCTTGAGTCTAACCATAAAACATTGTTTTGGAACCTAGTTCTGCCTTCCCATTCTTGTCATTCATGATGCTGTACATTTACTTTGCTCATGCCTTTTCCATATGGTGTTTCCTCTTGTGTTTTTGGGGTTTTTAACATAGTAGACCAAATTTAAAAGAAAACAGAGGAGACATAGATTGCAGTAAAAAAACCCAAATAATTAAGCACAGAATAATTTGTTCCATCACTTACTAATTGTTATCTTCATTGTGATATATCATCTAGACCACTGGAAATTCTGTGTTGGATATGTATGTAAGCATATGTGTGTGTGTGTGTGTATCTGTATGTGTGCATATGTATACATATATATACACATATATATGCACATTCATGCATAACAAAATGTTTTTATTAATGATCTTTTTACCCATACTAAGAACAAAGCATACATACAGCAGTGAGTTGCAGTGTGGTTACAGGAGGCCCTTAATGTTCCTTCAGGCACTTCCTGAAGACATTGGAAGTGACCACAGAAGTTGCCAGGGTGTTCAGGGCACAACAGCACAGGCAAACCTCAGCACATGGTTACTCCAAGGGATGATCTCACGTTCACACAAGAAGCAGCTGTGAGTATGGGAGCTTGGGCGTCCAATGTCCTCCTAGGTTAGACAGTGGTCTCTGCTCACTGGGTGAGATCTTTCTGCAGGGCTGTCACATTAGCATTACGCCAGGGAGGACTCTCATGCTTACAGCAAGGCTACTCCAAGGATGGGCTTAGTGGAGGATGGTCATCAGCTGTATCTGAAGGATTGTCTTACAAAGCTTCAACACAGTACAAGCCTGGGACTGCAGAGGGCTGTAGTAACAGGCTGAGCCTCTGCTAGATCTTTATAGTGGGGGTTAGGGACAGGCCTTAGACATGCCTTTCTGTATCAGAAAGCCAAGTTCCTTTCTTTATCTTATACAGGCACAAGCTTAACAGGGCCCTGAGTAGGAAAACATTTGTTTGTACCTCAAATAGGTTAGCGTTACAGCAGTCGTAGCAAGAATGCTCAGATAGCCTGCTGCAGGCCGTAAGTAAACAGGAAGATTTGGAACAAAGGGTATTTGTGCCTGCTCATTTATGTAAGTGTTCTACCTGTTCTTTCTTATTTCCTTGTTTGTTCTGTTTTGATGAAATATTTCCCACATAAGAACTTTTTTTTTACTGGAAAACTATGTACAGCTTCATTGGAGAGAGAAAAGCCACAGTTGTTGTAATCTGTTGAACTTTGATATACTTCTGTTTTCTGGGGAAAAGTGAAGACCTACATTGTCTTTCTCTGTTGTAACTGTTGTTTGTGTACATAAGTTCTTTCCAAGTAATTCTGGGGAATACAATTTCAAAGGGACTTTGAGTTTCAGCCATTCTTACTTCCTGAGGAAGGAGAAGTCACAAAGTTCTGCAGAGCTGACGTTTTGCCTCTTGTCTTTCAAATCCATGTTTAAAGCCAATCTTGAATTCCCCATTTGGTGGTCTCTTCTTGTGCTTTTATCCTTCAGTATTCTGTAAACTTTCGTACTTTCACATGTGAAGAGGGGGAGTATTATGGATAAAGACTCCCAGAAGCTGACTAGTCTCATTTTGACCAGCTGCCTTGCCCTTGAAACTACTTTCCTGATTTCTCTTCTGTGTCTTTCTACCACTCTCTCAGCTCTGGCTACCAGCTGCATAATGGTCTTCTGCATTCAGAGGTGTTCATTCCAATCAGCAATGGAATTAGTTTATTTGTCATGTGAACTCTATACATGGAGGTTAAAATCGTGCTTGAAAGAAGTCCTGGAGTGGGGTGCTAGCTTCATTTTCAAAAAGAATGCTTATCAGGGAGTTTTCCATCCCAAAGAGTGCACGTCAAGGGAGAGAGGCTGGAATGATGATGATATCTAGGATTTGAGTTAAGTCTCACCTTGACTGTTCTGGTAATTGCAGAGGATGTATGCCTAAGAAAAGGACAGTACTTGATTTGCACATAGAACGTTTCCAATATTTGCTACGCTTTTCTTCTGTCCTAGTAAATGATGTATTGCTAAATTGATACATGAGGGACAAGATTTATGCATGCTCCCCCTTAAGGTAAACTTAGAGGCAATAGAGAAGTAGGAGATTATTCAGGAAAAACAGTAAGTAAGATGATTCAAAGAGGTTGGGAGGAAGGACATATTCTGGTTCACCTATTTTGGAGTAGATCCTGGGCTTCCACATTGAGTGTGACGGAATTGGTTTGGGCAGACATCACTATGACCAAGACCAGAATTGCGCTTGTTCTAGGCCTATTTCATGGGAGTCATGAATATGACAAAAATGTCCCTGTTATCTTCAAGGTAGTGCATAGGTGAGGAAGCGCTTTAGGCCAAGACTGTACTCATCAGGATTTTTGTTCCACTTTTTTTCTTGGTGAGAGACTGTATTCCCTTCTCCCTGTCCCTCCCGGCATCCCCTCTGTACTCTGCCTCTTTAGGTTGCCATAGCTTTGATGATCACTTGACCTCCAACCAAGAAGGAGGAAAATCCAAGAACGTTGTGAACCTGGGAGCAATCCGCCAAGGCATGAAGCGCTTCCAGTTTCTCCTGAACTGCTGTGAACCAGGCACTATCCCCGATGCCTCCATTTTGGCAGCTGCTCTGGATCTTGTAAGTCGTTCATTGGTGTATTTTTACCTGCTGAGTGAGAAGCACATGCATATGTGCTGGTCCATTGTCATTCACTAGTCCTACTCATGCCCACACAGGAAGTAGGTGAAGCCTCACAGCAGTGCCAGCTGGTGGTGTTGCTATTAGCTGGAGTTTTAACATCTGTGACTGGATGAGTATGCAGACAAATTTGATTTGTTTTTTATTATATGGCTTCCCATAACCAGATTATTGCCAATGCAAAGCTTTTCTTGTCAGACTTCAAATTTTACCCACAGCCATTCTGCTTCTGGTCCTAGTGTCAATAATAATGCAAAGAATAAGGATTGAAGACTGGCTAACTACCTGGAGAGGCATAGGAATTCTACTCAGGAGTTCTGACAGAGTTATAAATAGCACACTGAATCACCACAGTGGAAAAAATGTCAAATGTCAGAGTGTGCATGCTTTTAAATGCAGATATTGCAAATTTGCAGATCCAAATCACTGAAGTGACACAATTCAGTCCCTCCTTCCTGGCACTGTCTCTTCTGTCTCCCTCCTTTTCTTTGCAGTTGCTGGATTTTTATCAGTCCCTTCCATTTCTAAAGCAGTGGCATTCAGCCTGTGGTTCATGGGCCAGCAGGGCTCTCTGAGATGCTTATGTGACAAGCACAAGAATGTGACAAATACAGCTATGAAAAGCCAGTTATTAGTAGCTTCTCTGCACAGTGCTCTTCTTCCTTCCATAAGTGTTTGGATGTCTGCAAACTGAAAAAGATTGAAAGCCACTGCTCTCAGAGCATCCGTGTGCTGTCTATCCCTTTGTCTTCCCACTTGCCACCTCACCTCTGACTGTTGTGCCATTTGCGCTCATATTTAGTTTTCTTACTTGCTGCTCAAGATGCCATGTTCATGGACTCTCCCATTGTGCTAGTGCTGTGCCCTGAGCTGTGCTGCCTTGTCTGCTTCCTAGTTGTAGGGATGTTACATCCCTATGTCCACCACTCCTTTATACCTTCTTCTTACCCTTGCATCCTTAAGCTGCAGATTCAAGCAAGTCTGCATTAATACTGGCCCAAAGTTGCTGTTGCCATCAGTCCACGTCTAGCTCTACTGTTTGGACTGGTCCCTGTCCATCTTCCAGTAGAGAGGTGATCTCTTCACTAGCTCCCATTCTTCCATTGTTGTCCTTCCGGCTGGGAGCTATGGTAGCAGTGGCTGATAGGAAAGCCTGTCTCGTGCTCTCACAAGTCAGAAGTGATTCCTGCCAGTCAGGGTTGCAAGTGTGCTGAGAAGGTTGCTGGGGAGGAGGTAGTCACTCCTGCTGGTGTGCTGCACAAAGACAACTTCATTCTTCAAGCCTGTCAAGCTGCCACCCCATCGTGAATTCTAAACAAACACAGCAAATGTAAGGCACATGGGCAGGAAGGAGCACATCACTGACAAGTGTGTCACTAAGATCCTTCTGGGGATGCACTACTCTGTGTGCTAATAAATCAGATGATAAAACAGGGGGTGGCAGTTATGTCCCTATTGCCTGTAAATGTCTTCTCTTTTAATTTGCCAAACGTTTAAGCTACTAACTTACTCAGTGCCCATGTCTGAAGTCAACTGAAAACTACTGGTCAGAGTGAACTGTGTGAAGATATCTGTTCTGACTGCCAGAGCTGGCTTTTACAAAGTAGAGTTTGACCCTGTTTCCTTTCTGCTGAATGATGCAGAAGGCTTTGGTATCAGAAATTCTAGAAGGTCTGTAGGTAGAGATGAAAGAAGCCTTGTTCTAATTACAGACTTGGGAGACTCTGCTCAGATGGCACTTTGTCTACTAAGTATTGGAGATCTATGGAAGTTAAGAAGTGACATGCACTGCAGGTATCAAAAGATGACAGCTTGTCACCTCACTGTATTGCTTAGTGGCAATGTATACTGTTATGGAAAGTTCTCACATTTTATATCAATAGAGCACACCCAACAGAAAATTCTGCTTTTTTAACTTCTGATTTCAGGTTTTTGAAGTCACAGTTTGAATCAGGTTGGATGCAAATTAACAGCTTCTTAAGTAATTTTATCCAGCCTAGTTGCTATGGCAACCTTTAAAAAATGAAAGGCAAACAGCTCCACTTTCAGTTCTTTCACAAACTTTTTGAGCCTGCTTTTTTATGCAGATGATTGAAATGCCATTCATATACCAATTTGAAGAGCTTTGATCAACCTGGATGTTTATACCGGTTTGCCACAGTGATTTAAAGAAACTAGAACAGCGAAACAAAAGCATCCTGATAGAGGTAATGAGTTGTTTTAAACCAAGTGTTGCCCTAGGTTTAGTAACTTTGTAGTTAACGTATTTTCCTGGCAGCAGTGTCCATCCTTGACTGAATTTTATACAACTATAATCAATTTATGGCTTTGCAGACATTCGATGATGATAATATGTCGCAGACAGTTTAATCCTTTGGTCACCAGCTTAAATCCAGACTTGGCAAGAGTGAAATCAGTTTTCTTTCCTTTCTTTTAAGAAATGTTGGAGGTTGAAAGGCAAGTAATAGAATATTTCAGTCTGTGGTCAAGTTTCTGTGAGGGTTCTAATAAACTGCTGTTGTATAAAGATGTTAGATAAAGTATCCTAATTGGACCAGTGTAAATGGGGAAGTTCCCATGGGGAAATACAAGCTTTCCTTTGGCCAATTCAGCAATGTGACGCTTATCACCATTACATTTCTCCAGTAAGATGTGTGAGCTGATCCGTTCAAACATGTAAATCTCTTGCCCGTGTTGAAATACCATGGTGGCACTGCTTTATGGCAGGATGGAGTTTGAGAGAACCTACTGAGTATGGGAACAGCAGAAGCGAAGTCCAAACTACAAGAATACTTGCCACCATCCTGACTCCATATCAGCCAGAGTCTTAGGTGGCCTCTGGTGTTCCCATGTCCCTGTTTCCATAGCAGAAATATTTGTCCATAGGAGGGCATATGACCTGGAAGGAAATCAAAGATTGCTCCAAACAGGTCCCCGGAGTAGATGGCTGAGAACAGGAACAAAGAGCTGTGTCATGGATTGTACCTCACTGTTTTTAGATATAATCACGGAGATTTGAACTAATGTTTTTGAGGCAATTCTCAAGGACACTGGTTAATAACCAGCCAGGTTATTGCTTTTGCTGTTGTTAGTGTAGATCAGGTTATCTGTTGGAAAGCTCCAATGGGACTACTTGGAATTTTGTTAAGAAAATGGTGGATTCTTATTGATGTTCATTTATACAGTACAAGAACACTTTTCAAAAGGCAAAGCGATACAGTAGGTCCGGTGTTTAAAGTGGACTTGTGAATAGTTTCCAAGGCACAGGCAGGCTTGTGAGAGTATTGCTTCTGTGTTAACTGTTGACAGTGACCATGGTAATTTGTGTTCTTTTCAGCTATGCATCACCTGCCTGATTCATTTCTCTCCATTTGTGATGTGTTTCTCTGTGGTGTGAATCCATCCTTGTCCATTCTGTCACATCTTCATCTTTCTCTTGCTGCTGCTTCAGGTTTCTCTGAGCCACAGGTAAGCAATCCCGGGGAGCTTGGGCCTCCTCCTTCATGCAGGAGGTCTTCAGTGATTTTTAATTTGAAACTTCTGTTCCTCCCTTTCCCCCCCCATCCTAAATATCCTCCTTTAATTGAGTGCTTCCATAATGTTTGCAAGACATCTTTCCAAGATTCCTATATGCTAAAACATCGTGGCTTTACCAGTGATGAATTAGAACAGCAGGAGAATAGAGGTCAGGGCTTCATCTTTTCATGTATGGTTAAGGTTTTACTCCATGAGACTAGAGGGATAAAATCCTCAACTATTCTGTGTTCCATATTACATGTGAGCAACAAATGAGTTGTAATGGTGTTTCAAGATGCTAGAATTTAGTTTTGTTTCTGGTTGTCAGTGAATGGCTGGCTTCAGATTGTGCCTTCCTCATCAGAACACTGGGCCAGCTTTAATGTTTTTATTCAAGAGAATTGCTGAAAGATTGCTGTTTGCTTCCAGTGTTTGAATAAAATAGGAGCAAAAAGCTGCAACAGGGTATTATGTCAGGAAGCAGTTAATGCATATTGTCTTGTTAATATGGACCAAACATTATTTTTTATGTTTAATTTTTTAATGTCCTCTAAAAGACTTGACTTTTTCTCGGTCTTCTTGTTAGTAATTTCTGGCTGTGAGTTTAGCTGCAGCACAGAATTTCTTAAGTCAGTTTTGGAACACTGGTCCAAAACATCTTGCTTTCAACTTTTGATTAAAGCACTGATTGGAAGCACTATTTAATAATATTCCATAGGCTATGTTCCATGGTCTCAGGACTTGCCTGTTATTCATGGACCACAGATGAAGAACCTTCCCTTAAAAGTTGATGCTAATCTGTTTAAATTATCTCATTAAAGTTGTCAGCATCTAAATGTGTGGAGTATACTTGTGCTCTGTGAAATCCCTGTTAAGGACTCTTTCGAAGTAAATGGTGGACATTGTTGTACTTTGAGATACACAAACTGCTGGCCACAGGGGATTTTGCTTCTGAAAACTGTAGGAAGAGAGGAAATTGAATGGAAATGAGGAGAACCATTTGCTTTTAGACAGTTTTGATGTCTGTAAAGATGTTATTTGTGCACTGTTGTAGACTGCTGGGAAGAAAGCTCCTTCCTGAGTGTAAGCTACCCTTTGGTAACGAATTACAGCACCCGTTTTTGAACATCTTTGACAGTTTCAGAAGCACTTTTTGTTTTGGTCTAACATGGATCTTGCTGGTGATTTAATACAAACTAAGAAACACTCAATATCATTTCTGCCATTCAAGAAAAGAGCTCTTCCAGGCCACAGACAGGAGGATTTTCCTCTGAAAAATAGTCAACCACTTCAAAACACAACTGCCTGATGTTACTTCACTACTAAATTGTCAGATGCTTGCTAAGGCCATTGAAGTTAAGCCACCAAAATTTCAACAACTTATGCCAGTAATGGACTTCAGTCTCCATATCTGTTTAAGTGCAAAATAGCTCTCTTCCTAGTTTCAGCAAGCCTCCATTCATGCTTCCACCCCCAAAGATGCACAAGGAGAACTTAACAAGACAAACTGTAGGATTCACTTGGCCATGCTGCTATCTGCCCTTGGAATATTTGCAGCCTCACTAGCAAAGGTGAAAAGAAAACTTGTTTCCTTCCTCCAGTAACAGTGTCAGATGCACGCTTCTGCTTTTGGCAGTTACATGGTTTCTTAAAGAAAGCATTACAGAGGGCTGCTGGCACAAGGTTGTTACCAGGTTTATAATGTGGCTCTCTTTGTCCTTCTAGTGGTCAGACTGAGTATAATTGTTCACTGAGCTTCGGTTTCATTAGCTCAAGAGGTGAGACCTACGGCAGAGATTCTGGTTTCAGGTTTGCTCAGTCTGTGACTCCATAGCAAGTTTGCAAAGCAGTTGATTAAAGCACAAAATCCTCTAGTATGTTTGTATTTAAGGTGATTTTTGCAAACATTTCAGGAGGCTCCTGTAGTGGCAAGAGCAGCCCTGTTCCTGGAGTGTGCGCGCTTCGTTCACCGCTGCAATCGTGGCAACTGGCCCGAGTGGATGAAGGGCCACCATGTGAACATTACTAAGAAAGGTCTGTCCCGTGGACGTTCTCCTATTGTGGGCAACAAAAGGAACCAGAAGCTGCAGTGGAATGCAGCTAAGCTCTTTTACCAGTGGGGAGATGTAAGTGTTTGTTTCTCTTTTACTTAACATAAAAAGCTGTACCAAAATGTGAAGGTAATTTGATCTTGTACAGAATTTCAATTCCAGTAAACTGAAGAATCATAAGTTTCCCTTCCAACTTGCACTTCACAGCCTGCCAGAATCAGCTCTTCTCCTAGTGGAAGGAGACTTTGCTAGAAGGTAGCAGTGTCCCCTCCCCCTAAGGATTCCCTCAGACAATACATTTGGTCCTCTCTCCTATTTCCAGTACTTGTCACATGTGAATGCCTTGGAAGACTAAGAGCAGGGCATGTGATACTACTTGCTTTTTTCAAGCTTCCAAATATTTTTAGCCCAGGGCTCCTTGAGCTAGATATGGTGCTGTATATTTAGTAATGGATTTCTCTTTGATGAACTTATTCAGTCTCTTTGCACCCATACCAACTGTTAGCACATTCTTTGACAAGGAATTCTACAGGGCTGCTACATGTTGTCTAAAGAACTGTCTTGAGCTTAGCTCCTTCAAGTTTTATTTGATTGCAATCACTTTCCATCCATGAACTAGGCAGTTGCCTTGTCTGGTGCTGTCAGTGTCTTTGGAAAGCCACTAAGGTGTACATGCTGAAGATCTGACACTCACTGCAATCACTTCATAAAAGAGTGGGAGAAGTTCCATTGACCTCTGCGGTGCCTGTTACATGTGTCTGTCTGGAAGTGAGCTTTCTGCTTCTCACCTCTTTTCACAAAATGGAAGATTTTTACAGTGAGCATTGTGATCAGGTTAAAAACCAAACAGACATAAATTCCAAGGCTTGGGGGAATTTGAAAACCACATATTCCACAGTCTTGGAGTATTTACATGAGCCATGCCAAAAAAGCCTTACTGACCCATATTCTCCTAGGTTAAACCAATGCATACATCTCAATGGAGCACATTGTAGGCCCACAGCCCAGGAGAAGAACGTAGCTTGGGTGTGAGCACCCAAGCTCTAATAAGCTTTGTCTTTTGGCAGCTCTCCTCCTTTCATTTCTGAATGTAACTTAGGGAATGCTACCTGGGCACCCCACTCTCTGTTATGTCTCAAACACAGATGACTGTAACAGCACAAATACCAAAGACCCTTGAAAAAGTACATAGTGTGAATGCATTTGCTTCTATATTCCATGAAGTCACCACCTTAACCTAAAATCTTTGTGGATTCCAAGTGGAGAACATAGAATTACATAGTCCTAGTATTTTCGCATACACTGCTGACAGTCAAGGCTATCCATTGCTGTTTGCAGACTCTGTACTTCTAGACGTTTCTCTTTTTCATATTATGACAAAAATGGAATCAAGCAAGTAAGTAACTATTAGAAGCCAGTTAGGTTCTCCCTCAGCTGCCAGTTTTACAAACTGAAATAGCCCATCCTGGAAAAAGTCCAGGAAGGTTTTATTTTCAACATGTTAAAGTAGCACTGCCTGATGCAAGGTCACATGTGATGGCAGGCAACATAGCATCATTCTTTTCATCCTGAACTTTAATGGCATCATAAGATTTATCTGGATACGTTCTTGAAGCTAGAAACGGTGTGTGTTTGCCAGCTGCTTAGGAACATCCCAGAAGGGAAAAGCCTTACTTTTACTTTAAGGCAGGAGAAGATAAGAGAGTAGTCTACAGTGCAGATTTCTTCTTTTGTACTGCAAGGGGTCCTGCTGCTCAGTAATATTTCTGTTTCTTCTCACTGGAGGCTAAGGCGGCATAATTACCCACAGCATCACTGGCCCCCAAACAGACTCATGCTCCAAGATTGGTCTGCACCTAACACTGCTGAGGTGCAGTTCCTTTATGTACTTCATGTTAACTGTTGGGCAAGACTGGTCCTCTGGCACTGCTTTTCTTCCCAGAAGCTGTTTCAGGTGAAGCTGGCTACAGCCAAACCTTTAGGAGTGGGACCCTGCAAGATGCAAGCTTTTGTTGGTACTGACCAGGTTCCAACCAGATAAGCTGAACCATGAGCAGAAACAGCTTTCTGTTGCTGTAATACAGGCACCTGCTGTAGAACATCTTGCTGTTTCTGTGTGTTAACCTGCCCATTTCACTGTGGCACTGTTAGCATGAGGGGCTGTGCACTCACATAGCTCCTAAGCAGCTTCAGTACAAAGATGAGCTTCCTTGCACAGCCCATCTCTGCCTCCATACTACCAGATGCTAGTCAGCACTAGAGCACACCATCCTTTCTGCTTGGTGGCAGCAAAGCTGCACTCTGGAAGGAAGATTCTTGGACAAAGAGAAGAGAAAATGCACTGAGGCCTTGTTTGGGTTTGGTTTGGTTTTCTTTTCAGTAAATAGTACTGGAAATTTGTGCTAATTCTGGATCTGAGCTTGTCTGTCATTGCTCACTTATTGTGATACACAGTGCTATTATTGAAGTTTAGTGAGACTGAGAATGAATGTAAAACCTTTTTTGCCCACCCAACTCCTTTAATTCAGCCTCCCTAACATCCGTCAGAGACTAACAACAGTAAACCCCTTCCACATGAGGTAGGATTTGGACTGCCCATGACAGTGATAAGCCTATTGAATCAAGCAATCTCACTTGTTATGCTGTCATTTGAAATAATACAGTGTTAAATCTATTCTGATCAGGTTAGTCTGTCACTTCTTTGGCTGTTTCTTTTAAGAGATATTTTGTTTTAAAGTGTGGCATCCTCTCTGTTTGCTGAGAAATAACACAACAGGAATTCAGTCCTCATTAGGTGGAAAGCTGTAGGGTTATGTATGATTGCTTTAATATTAGGATGGACTACACAGCATAAATAATATGTGATAAATTACTGCTTTGTGGAGAGGCATGCAGAACATTTCTTCCTTTAAAGGCCTGAAACATGAAAGGGTAAAAGAAATGAGAGATGTGGAGTTTTTATTAAGCAATGTGCAGGCTCACAGGCAGCTGAGATTGTCAGTTACTTGGATCAGCTTGCAGACAGCACCAATACCACCTTATTCTGTTTGTGTAGCAAAGTCCACCCTCTTCATTGTTGCTGGATTTCACAGGAACTGCTTAGTAGTGAGGAAGAACAGTTGTAATAAGTGACTGTTTATGTATTACTGAGTCACTTCAGCTGAGACAGGAAACTTATATAGTGTTGGCATGACCGTCAGTTCTGACTTACTGAAATCCAGAAATGCTCTGCAGTATCTTTCTCTGAAGCTATCCCAAAACCAAGAAGGCTAAATGGCAAGGGCTGACGAAAGCTCTGTAATTAAACACATTTCCTATCTCACATAGTTTTACATACTTGTCTGTGTTCTCTTCACCTACCTGTAGCAAAGAAAATCAAGCAAATCCTTAAGAGCTCTGAAGTGTCTTGGCAGGAAAGCATTCTTCTTGCTAACACACCCTTATCTGTAGCTTTGCTGAGAGTGCCATGAGGGCTGTTTACATGCTGATAATGATGCTGGCAATCAGCAATGAATAAATGATCAGTGCCTTTCTGGAGAATGTAACAGTATCCAGTGGGAATCTGTCTCTACACCATCCCCTCTACACCATCACCCATACACGTTCCCAGCTCTCATAAGTGTATTTTCTGCTCATTTTTAGGATGTGCATCAGAAAATCTTTCCTTTAAAGACAGAAGCAAACTTTCCCACAGTAGTTTTGTGGAGGAAACAGGGACTGCTACCACATTCCTAAGTGAGAGGATAGTTTCTTAAACGGAAGGCATGCATTCCCAGTGGAAAAACTTAGCAAGAATCCGGAACACATATTTCAAGGGGAGAAAGAAAAGTGGGAGAGGTTCATACAAGATAATGACCTGATCTCCTCCTGCCTGTTATGTGCTGGTTTGGGTTGGAGTTTTTTGGGAATTAACCAAATCTGAAAAAATCTTTTATCCTGAAATTTGACACTGTTTGGAAAAAAAAAAAGGGGGGAGGGAATAAATGATGGGTTTGGTAGCAATTAATCTTTTATCATCACCTTCTCTGCTGCTTTTCACAGACAATGCAACTTAAGCCAGGACATTCTGTTCTGGCTGGAACACCTCCACAGCCTGCATTGGGCTGAGCCCTGGACCTTCAGGGTTGAGTTGAAATTCTCACCTGTTTGTGCTTTCTGTTTCTCCCTGTCTGCAGGCGATCGGCGTCCGCCTCAACGAGCTGTGCCATGCGGAGAGTGAGAGCCCTGCCAACCTGCTGGGCCTCATTTATGATGAGGAGACCAAGAGGCGCCTGAGAAAGGAGGATGAGGAAGAAGACTTTTTAGATGACAGTAAGGAGACTCCCTTTACTACAAGAACCCCCGCTTGTAAGAACCTCTGCTTTAGGAGCACTTAATTTTTCTTCTTTTCATCCTCTTGCCACCTAGCTGTAATTCCCAGTCCCTCACCTTCACCCCAGCTTCCTTCCCTATTCTTTCCGTGCCTGGAAGTACAACATGACAAATGGGGAGCAGCACTGAAAGACTTTGAAGGAAAAGAGGGGTGGGGGGGAAGCCAGGCAGTGAGTTGCAATTTGCAATTCCTGTGTACTGGCAACTGCAATTAAAAGCAGGGTAATAATTTGTTTCTTGAGTCTTGCTGTCACCTGAGTGCTAAAAGTGGTTCAGACTCCTTCCCAGTTATTTCTGCCAGAATATTTGTGCAAGATCAGCTGGTTTTTTGTTTCTCAACACTGAAGAGTCATCTCCTCATCTGATGTGTGTTGGCACTGCCCTAGCAAAGGCTTTTAAATCTTGACTTCAGTATATTTGCCTGATTCTTAGGCAGAAACATAGCACAGTGGTATAAAAGGTATCATTGAAAACCTGTATAACAACAAGATGACTAAACCACACACATTTGTGCCTGTGTGTACTTAAGGGTGGGAGGGGGTGACAGATCACTGACTCTGAAAGTCTAGACAGGCATGAAAACTATAACAAACCCTGTGAATCAAAATAAGTTAAAACACATAGTGTTGTAGGTGAAGGTGGTAACAAACATGTCCTCTCCAGACACCATTTGTATATACATGTATGCTGTAGCATACTGCTTCCTGTGTACATATACTGTTGTTCATCATTGAATGTAGCGTGCTAGCACTTTTTATGTATCTGGTGTCTTTGTCTGTGGTTCTGGGCTTGTTCTTACCACTGCATAAAGGCCAACTTTGAAGTAGAGAGGAGTAGGTGGGAACAGCGCAATGGCATTTCTGGGAAATGATCTCAAGAGAAGGCATTAGCCCTAAGCTAGGCCTTCCCCCCTGCCGCTGTGTGATGTGCCAGCACTAGCAGCTTCATGAGTGTGGGTGTCTGTTCTGGGTATGTTATTTGCCCTTTTGGAGATACATCTGAAGCAGGAGGAGGGTGTACTCAAAATTTTCCCTCTTCTGCACTGTAAATGAACAACTGCATTCCTGTGACTGACTGATACGGGGCAGTCAAGGGGAGTGGAGTGGGAGCTGCTATAAGGGGTGGCCTAAGACAAGCAAATGGACAGAACAGGTTGTGGTCTAGAAAGCCATTTAAAAGCTCAAGTATCCTCCTGAAAGCCAGTGTCTGAGAATAACTGAATCTGAAGGCAGAGATTTTCAACCACCGCCCTGTATGCTGTAAGGATTAGACTGAAGAGCAGGAAATATGCAGTTGGATATTCTGTTGCACTGTATGTCTCATCTGTATTCGATAGTTCAGATTATTATAGTCCCTACAAAGTCCATAATTCATTACTGTTAATGTGTACAGAAGAATTAGTAAGCATCACAGAATTAACCTGCTTTTATCTGATCCATGCAGTGTCCTCTTACTTGTTTAGTTTGGACTATTTCTTTGCAAAAAGTAACTAGGTCATACATGGGGGAAAGCAGGTGAAAACAAATCT
>JANHGB010043430.1:10624-22482 GCA_026283785.1 Coracopsis vasa | reverse complement strand
AGATTTTGCCAGGCACAGAGGTGAGAGTGACTGGTCTGTAGTTCCCTGGGTCATCCATTTTCCCCTTCTTGAAAATGAGGATTATGTTTCCCTTTTTCCAGTTGTTGGGAACTTCACCTGACTGCCACGATTTTTCAAATATGATGGACAGTGGCTTAGAAACTTCATTCGCCAGCTTCTTCAGGACTCGCGGATGGATTTCATCAGGTTCAATGGACTTGTGCACATTCAGGTTCTTAAGATGATCTCGAACCAGTTAATTAATTGCAGTCTAAGAAATTCAGGTAAGACATGAGCAACACCTATAAAAAAAGCACAGCGACCTCTGCAAGGGAAGATCTTTAGCTAAATAGCAGCACTTCAGACACAGATTTAGAAGGCAGGCCAAAGTCCCACAGTACTCATCATAAGTCCACAACTCCTGTTTTACTTACTGATGGGTTCCTGGTGGACACACTGCCACAGAAGACAAGGTCTTGGCAGGGTGAAAAGAATGACACAAGACCTACTGCAGAATGAGGATGTATATCAAGGTTGCTGCCCCAAGGATTTAAAACTGAAGCTTAGCAAAAGATCTAGATCTTCAGGTGAAGAACAGCAGAAAACAATCTCCCTGAAGAACTCAGCAGTTTCCTCAAGGTTTCTTTCACTTTTATCTTAGGCAATTTGTGGTGACTAATGATGAAAGTGACAGCCTGGGGTAGATGGACCATGTGCTTGACTCAGTCCAGAGATATACATGCTCAGCTACACATACAGATCTCTTCACCTGCTTCTTCTGCTATTATAGTAAAACAATTGCCAAAATATTTTTCACTGCCTTTGCATCTTCCAGGCAATCATCTAAAAATGCATTGCAAGCTTTTAATAACCCCCCACAGTCTTTCTCCAGTACAGCAAACAGATTTTAGCAACCTAGAAACTGAAAGAGAGAGAAAGTATTTACTTGGACTAGACCCACTAGCAAAACTACAGGGAAACAAGTAATAAACACAGTTGTGTTTATTTTAATTCCAGCAGCCTAAGATCACCAGAACAGCACAGAGCCTCACCGACAATTATGGGTTTGACTTGATACCCTCCTGTAACACAAAGACCATGCAAGTCCCTGCAGATCAGAGGTACGAGTGTTCCCACTGCCTGGTGCTGGACTTCTGTACTGTGTACACACCACTCTATCTCTACAAGGTGCAAAACACAATTCCCAAAGAGGACCAAACACTATTTGTACTGAAGTGAAGTGGACAGTTCAATAACCAGGTACAGCAGGCTGCCACACTGTGATATTTCAACTAGATGATCCTTAAGGTCTCTTTCAGCCCAAACTGTTCTATGATTCTATGATGCAGCTGCATCAATTTCCCTACTGAATCACTGCATCCCACATCACAGCAGGAAGAATCCCTGTTGCTGGAGCAGCATATGTGCCTCATGATAATTGCAGATGCTGAAGCTGAAGCATGAGTGTTATCACTGGAGTCACTGAACAGGGATTTTACACAGCCACAAAGAAGAAAGGAAGTTCATCAAATGAACTATTCAATTAAAAGGAAAATTACCAAAGGTCAAATATTAGTACTTCATGTATTTTTCACCACACCTTCCCCCCGCCCCCAACCCATCTCCCTTACCACTTACTTCCACTCCACCCCCATGTTGCACCCCAACTAACATGAGTCTAGGTAACAGGCAGATTAAAACACATATTTCTTTCTATCTCCACTAGTAGACAGCAACTGCTAAAACTGAAAGAAGCTTTAGTCTAAGGTATAAATAGGGATGTACATAAATGTGGCTGGGACGTTAAAGTAATATGCAAAAATAAAAGGTGGTGCTGGTTTAAGTTGAGGAGTTTGCAGTTTAGACAACAGATCGCTACAGAAATTATCTCTAACTACACCTGTTTCAATGCATTAGGATTGGCCAATTTAGACATGAGAAGCAGCTCGCCCTTTCCTCAGCTCAAAGTCAGGACCAAAGCAACCAAGTTAGCCTAGCAACACAAGGCATGTAAGCTGCCATGTAACTGCTGGCCTGCTCAGCCACAACCACCATCTCTTACAATTTACCACGCAAGTTCACTCTTGGCTATGTGTGCAATTCTTCACTGTTATAAGCCAATAAACTAAGAGAAGAACAAAGATTAAAAAAGATCATGGAGAAGAGGGAAGCCTGATGGAGTACTATAATATATATAAAACTTTAAAATTGTATTTCTTCTATGGCCATGTTAAATATAAGTGTTGTGGCTACTACTGAAAACTGTAGAACTGCTTCTGTTAATAGTTCTGTTAATGTTTCACTGGTTTTGGTAATATTTCCTGGGAGATCCATGGGCTGATCCAAGGAACAACAAATACAGTGGCAAAGACAGGGACTTCTGAAATATAAACACTGAGTACTCAGGCAGATCAACCTCTCACTAGATCTATCAGTCCATGTTGGCAGGCTACTCACATGGCCACAGTAGGTAATCTGTGAAAAACCTGCTTAGACTTCAAATTGCTACAGCTGTCCTGTCTCCTAAACACTGGTTGCTAAATCAGAAAGAAGCCTGCCAATTTGAGTGCCCTGCTTTCTGTGGCTTCATCTTGAAAGTCACCATAAATCAGTTCACCAAAACACAAGGCAGTATACAGTCCACTCATGGCAAATGACAGAAGAGCTACTCCATACTGTGCTTCAAAACAAGAACATGAATTGTCTTCTTTCTTAAGAAAGAAGAAAGTACACAATTTTCAGAATGACTGTAGGTCACATGTTGGCTCTTGCCAAATGCAAACCACAGTGCTTAAAGGCATTGTGGTGAGGAGGTCAAACAAGAGTAATAACAGCTCCGATACCACACTAAATAAGCAGCATCTGAAATGTACACAAAAGGACAAGAGGCTGAAACACAGGCAATCAGTGGGAATTCACAGATGACCATATATGATGCTGACAAACCATTAAGGCTTGGAAATATGGTTGCATAAGTATGTTACTAGAAGAATTATTTTAATTTACAGTCAGATGACTGAATTCAAAGACCTTAAATGACATTATTTCAATCTATTCTATATAACCACAGGGTAGCTAATTCCTTCACTGAGCTCTAGTTTTATGGTTTAGTCAAAAGTTTTACTCTAGAAAATTGTATATTTTGGTTTTAAGTCTCAAAATGACAACAAAGTCAGCTCATTTCTGACTCCTTTATTTGCCTTTATGACTAGCTGCTTTCTGACAAAACACAATGTCTCTTAATTCCAGACAAAACTTGTCTAATTTCTTCTTCAAGAAAAAATATTTCTGTTGCATTTTTTGACCTTTAAGCTACTAAATTATTTTTTGAAAGAATGATAAATGTTAAAAATCTGCATTTGGGAAAGGCTGGAAGACCGTACCCTTTGGAGCTTTGCTAATATTTTTAATTTTTTTCCCCACCTGCTGTAATTGTCTCTGCCCAAACAGGTGTCAGAACAACAAAGAGCCATAAAGTAGAATAATAGCTGAAGCCTCCTAATATTTGTTGCACATCACTGCTGGTCATCTGTCTTTCTCTGCACCAGGATGAGTTTGGAAGCTCACTGAGCTTATTACGGAATGAATTCTCCTTATTAGCAATAGTACTCCAAGTATGGGCTGAGAGTCACTGCCCTAAATAAAATGTGAGGTAAACCTATTTCCACTAGTGAATCATAGAAGCAGCTAAATCAAAAGTAGGTGAGTCAAGGAAAATTAATCAGAATATGAAAGAATTAAAAAGTGTCAGAATACTGCACTGTACTATTTAGCAATGAACTACAATTTAGATAATGGTTAAAAGCAATATAGGAGGCCGTATCACTGAAACAAGCATGGCACATGCTAACCCAGCACATGATGGGGCTAGCTTGTTTTCAACTGTTTGCAAAGTTTCCAGTGTGCAGGCCAGAAAGGAATAACGAATGGTATTCTGCTTGCTTGCTGACCAAAGATCAACATGAAATCAAAAAATAAAACTTCTTAGATGTTCAAAAACACTCAGTTCCGTGGGCAATGTTTCTTATTTAATCCAAAGTATTTAATCCATCTCTACTATTTTAAAACTTCATCACTCCTGTAACCTAACCATAAGAAAACCATTGCCATGTTTGGGTTTAGATTTAGAGTACAGCATATTTGGAAGATGACATTGTCAAAATGGCTCAGTTTCAAAACCAGTTGCAACATAGGCCTATTTGCAATAATTTCCACATACATAATAGCCAAAATACTATGACTAGGTTGTTATTTATGATAAGCAGCATTATTCACACTTGACTATAATGAGCAGTGATCATAATCATTATTTCTGAATTTAAAAAATGCTCATCAGTCCTGGACCAGAGGAAATTGCATGGCTGTTGTGGGTGTCAGGGTTTCTGAACTTCACCCCTAGAGGTTGTGAGTGGGCCTGATTTCAGCCCTAAAGCACAGTAGGCAACAGTTCCCCTGTTCCTTGCAATTCTCTAGGCTAATTTGTGATGCAGTTTCCAAGTTCTTTACTTAAAGCATGCAGAATGAGAGAAGCTTCGTTTTTGGCGTGACAATACATTCCTGCACACTTTCCATCAATGTACAGACTTTGAGCAGGGGTTGCCACTCTCTGAGCAGAAAAGGACTATGACTTAGGGGAAAAAAAGTCTAAAATGTGTGCAAATGCCAGAGTAGATTCTTCTCCTCATTTAATTAATTTTGTATGTTGCCCTTTTGCATGGAGGATTTGCATCTGGTGTGACAAAGCAGTCAAACAAAAAAGCTATTCAGAGCAACAGTTGATTATTTGATGTTTATTCAAGTGTGACTAAATTTGCAGTTGAATGCATTAGCAAAGATGAGGACAAAAGCAGACTGTCAGGAAACAGCAATTAGTGCAAAAGGTGAAGTGGCTATAGCAGCTGTGAACTGTGCTCCAGGGAAGAAACCTAGACATGCAGAATTATATTAGTGAGACTGATCTCACCTCCTGCAAACTGTCCACAGGAACTGCCTTAGAGGCAAGTATCAGGTCATCCACAAAAGTGATCCGCAGTATTTAGAAGTCTAGGAACTAGTGCTTTCAACAGAACTTACTCATGGGAATATGAAACATGTGGCTTGTCAGGACAACTGATAGCTCACTCAAAACAGCCAGGTCACTGATAGCAAGTCAATGCTGAAGGTTTTGTTATAAACCTTTCTTTAGCAATTGTGATTTTTTGGTACACTGTACCAAAGATTTGAGCTAACAAACTGTAGGTATCATGAGAAAAGCTGGAGAAAGTGTCAACTCCAGAGTTATTCAGCCTTGGTAGGGAAATGAGTTTGCTTGACATCACTAAATTGGAAAGAGGTAACTTACATAGAGGATATTGCTGTTGTCCAGCTAAGCCAACTCCTAAACCCCCTTTTTTTCCTTAAGGTTCAGACCAGGAAAAGCCTCATTCTAGAACAATTATTCAGAATATCCACTGCTTTCCTAATAAACTGGTTAAAATAGCACAAAGCAGAGGAACTGTTCTTGCAACTAGAACAGGTTTCCCACCTTACAAACTTCTCTCTTTATAAAGATAAGACAGATTATGAAAGAAGATTGTCAGTTCCCTTTATGAAATGTATAACACAAAAAAAAGAAACACCTGGAAAAGTTATTATTAAATATGTAAGATTCAGGAAACACCTTAAATAAATTTCCCTCTGCCACTTCAGTTTGGCTTCCTTTTACGCACTCATGATACAACTTTCAATTACCCCTAAAAATAGAGCACAAGCGTAATTGTGCCATCGTATGTAAGACAGCCAAATGATCATTAGCTGAGTATTAGTTGGCATTTGTTTCCTTTCCATTGTTTAATATACACTCCTTATTAGTGCACACTATTTAAAACCTCCGCTAAAAGGGGGTAATTACTCTGTGTTTCAAAGGATTTTCTGTAATTATTACTATACAACAGCAGTGAAATTTACAAACCTTATGACCCTGTGAAATGCAGACAGACATAATAGCAGGGAAGGAACAGGACAGTCTGGAGGTGAACAGACCAGATGGTACACCAATGACACAAGCGGCTTGTCCAAAAAAAAAGCCAGAATATACTTTTCTGGGGACAGTGCTGATGACCTGCACTGGAACATTGGGATGAAAGACACAAGAGCTAGGCTGCAGGCAGCTCCTTCCCAAAAGGGCACAGCAAAGCAGATGTACCACACCAAACAGACTGAGCTGGTCTCAAGGAAACGCAACCCCAAACAATGCTGTTACAATGCAAGAGGTTCAGGATCCCTCTAGTTGTGATCCACTCCCTTTCAGCCTATTGACAGCTCAGCTTTGGCACTTGCTAGCCGCAAAATTCAGCTAGGCCTGGAAACTACTAGGTTGTTGGATCCCAGTTTCACTGAAAGTTCTGCTGCAGGGTAACTCACAGTATTAAGTTTCAGCTCAGATAGCTAATGTTGCCTAAGTTTTAAACAACTGAAAATGACGGTTTCCAGCTCAGGCCTCAGCTGTTGCTAATAATAAGGAACCATCTCTACCACTTTCCACAAAATCAAACCACTGAGGAAAAAAAATGTTGTTCTTATTTTTATGAGGAATAGACTCCCAACAAGTGATGGTGGATGCCCCTCAAACTTGAAGCGATTCTCTATGTAGTGGAGCACTTCCTCCTTCAATGCTGCCTTCACAGGACCCAGCAAAGATGCATATTTAGTCCTACATTGATATTTGATTCAGAGAATTGGCTGAGAATTTGTAAAACGCAGTAATCAACTGCCACAGAGAAAAGGTGAATTCTTGTCCTCTAACTTGTAGCAACCCTGTCTTCTCAGGAGCTGTGGGATACTCAGATACCCAATATAAATCCAGTATGGTTCTAAGCAGGAAATATTAGAGAATATTATTTATTCCTCATTGCTACTAACTTCAAGATACAATCCAAAGTCTTGATTAAGTCTTAAAGTGTACTTTGCCTTCGGACTGATGCACAAAAAAATAAATCAAGTCATTCTGCTCAGTACGATTAAGAAAATAGGAAGAGCAGCACTTTGCCTCAATAATTTGTATCTGATCAAGAAGAAGACTTCATTGTTGAGACAAGAAAATTTTCATTGGAATATAAGATCTAATATTGCATCAGTCCAAGAAGTTGGATTAACACAGACAGAAGTTGAAAATGCACAAGGTTCTCAGGCACTATTGTATCAGGGAAAGGAGTCTGCCATAAAAAGGACCTCTAGCTCCATGCATTCCTGGCTTGCAACAGACTCTGAATAATGAGTCCTTGGAAAAATAAATACTTATTTCAACTTACCAATATGTCCCTAGGACTGATAGACACACCATCTTCCCGCTTAGATGGGCAGACTTCTTTAAATTCTAGCTCTAACAATCTCAAGGCAGCCTTCCAAAATTATTTGAATGACGAGCTGTTCTGTCAATGCACCTGAAGACTGAGAGCCCCAATCCTCCATTCATGCTTTATTTTTCCCTAGGAAAATTCAGATTTTTTTCCTCATAATTTTTCTTTCTAGAAAGCTGAAGTGTCACATTTCTTGTTAGGTTCTCCAAGGCAGAAAAATGGTAGTTTCTTGAAGCACTTTTATTCTACGTCAATTTACTACTATTTAGATACATTAACTTGAAAGGCCAGAGCTGTTATCCAAGTGCTTTACTTGTTCCTCTTTATGAGTGACGAATGCTCCCACAGTGCATCACAGCCTCCTCTCCAGTAGCACCAGTGTGAGACTTTTACAGGAATTGTGCCCAAATATAAATTCCCATATACCACATCTCTTAAAGCATGCTGAAGCAAACTAATAGAGAAGGCTCCAGCTGGGACATCATAACATGATGACATTTTCTTTGAGGACAAGGTGGTTTTCAAGTAACTGTTGATATCCTTCTTCCATAGGTAGCTCCGAGATTGTTTATTCCCAGTGCAGGACATGATCATAAAAAAAGCTGAGCTGGTGACAGTATCCAAGTCACATAATCAGTGCTCACATGCATATAAAGTGAAAGAATGTAATGCTCTCAGAAAAATGTAGCTAAGTGGTGAACCCAATTAATAGAGTTACAGTGCAGATCTAACTGGAAAAGATTTCTCTGAACTGTAAGGAAATGCTTTCCTTTGTTCACTGGGGTGTGGTACCTGTGCTCCTTCCAGCCAGAATCCCAGGATTTTAAGCACCACTGTCTAAAGGTTACTCCATGTGGAAATATTAGCCACATGAGAACTGCAAAGTTTAATAACCAGGCTCAGGAATCCAAAATCCTCACTAGTACCTGCACAGGATGCCCTTTTCATCAGTGCCTTTGTTGTAAAAACCCCACATGTAGATATTGAAAATGCATGGTGATGTTGGAGCATGACGCTACAGGCTCTTAGGACACAGGCATGTGAAAACTAACCTTCCCCTTTCTCCTTGTGCTTGAATACCTCAGCAGCAAAGTGAAGAGATACAACACAACCTGAAAGGAAATGAGAAGTTGCATACTGTCCTCTTGACTAGGTGCTCGGTGCTTTCCATATCATCCTGCCTCTCAGTGCTTACTTTCTTCCTCTCTGGGTAGGAATTAATCAGGAAATCCTAGAGGAACGGTAATATAATTATCACAGTTATTTTTGGTGTCAACAACAGGATTGCAATTGTACAGAGGAAGCTGGATGTGTTGTAGAAGGAAGCTGAATGAGTTGTCATAAATGTTTTAACAAAGACAATAAACCTGAAGGGAACTGTCCACATATAAAGTAATTTGCCATTTGGCTTACTTCGCCATAGATCAAAATCAGTGGCTGATTTTGGTTTACAAATTACTTGCATGCTGATTCTGACAAAGCCATCAGTGTTTCAGTTTAGAGAAATAAGAGTGTTATTCACTTTTCAAGGCATTCCTTTTGGCTCAGTTCTGCCCAACTTCCGTATCAGCCCCAAATCACTGTGGGAACGGCAGTGTAATCAAACACAGACACAACAGGAGCCCCCGCAACTCTGCTGGCTGCAACAGAACAAATCACTGCAGGAAACATTTGCTCTGGCTGCACAGGACGTTCAGTTCTGACTGCTTTAAAAATCAAAGGCTGAACCACAACACTATGTACACTGTGTGACTACCCTAACCACACACTGAGAGGGGAAGAGAGTGCCTACACAGAGCACACACCTGGGATGTGAAGATTGTCTCCGAGCATTCTGCAATAATCTTAAGTTATACACACACAAAAATCAAGCAATCGGAAAACTCAGAGCTGTGCAGAAAACCCTGAGTGCAATGCCAGAAGGGTCACTGCAGCTTTAGCACCTTTCTCTTCTCAGCAGTCCGCAGAAGGAGCCAGAAGCAGGGCAGCAGTAGGAGACAGCCACAGCTCTGCTGTATGCGATAGAGGATCTGCCCCAGATATCCCCCAGCAGGTGACTGGGACGGGCCCAGGCTGTACCTGAGCCCAGCTTGAGAGGATGAGGAGGGATGAACCAAAGCCTCAGCTCTCATTGCAGCTGCAGGGGCGCAAGTCTGCCCTTCTGCCAGAGGCACGGAGAGGGCCACAGTTCTGTGTCTATAAAGGCCATGAGAAGCCTCTTGACATTCACAGATAAATTAATATATATAGGTAAAGATATATCTGTGTAGACAGAAGATAAATTTAAATGACAAAAAAATAGTTAAAAATACAGGTAAATTTGAAATAGCAGCTGGACATGCTGCCCAACTGGAGGCAGAGCTGCCAGGTGTTGCATCTCTCAGAGGGTGCATAGGCAGGTAGCGTACCTGTCAGGAGCAACATTCAGAAAGCAAATCTTCCCCACAAAATACCCCACAGTCTGGGAAACCCAAGTGCATGTGACATGCACTCCATGGCCTCGCTGACCAATCATTGACAAATTGTGAGAATTAACTAGCAGGGATTGCAAATCATGTATTTCTCAAGCAAGAAGTCAAATAAAGGCCTTCATATGCACGTGGAGAAAGACTATATCCTCTTCCCCTTGCACAACTGCCACAGGCTATCTTCTGTCTGTTGTTTTGCCACCATCAGTTTCAATGTCAGTCTGCATATCTTAGCCACTCCAAGCCCACGCTGACTGCAGTCCAGTCAAATCTCCAGAGTAGTTGCTTCTCGACAGCAGCAGACACTTTTCTCCAGTGCTCGGTTCTCAGTGCTACAAAGGGACCACCGGATCCTGTTGCCAGTGCTATACTCAGGGAGCTTCGAACCACACTGGAGGAAGAGGTGCCAGTGACGCTGCAAATGGGACCACAAAGAACAGGGCAAGCTGGCTCTGTCAGCAGTTATTCATGCAGCCAAAGCAGAAGAGACAGATTAAATCTGTTAAATCCACCCATTGCTCTTGGGGAAGAAAAACAAACACCAGTGCATGCTCTGGAATGACTAGTTCAAAATAAGCATCTGCAATCTCCACATCAGGTTTGGGTGTGTGTCCAGGCTGTGTGCTAAGGCTTACCATCGGTTTCAGATTTCCTGAGTATCTAACTTTGATCTAGTGGGAGCTGTCCTGCAATGACAGGGGCATCTCGACTCCAAGACGAGTGAGTATAGTTGTCTGCAGACTGAGCAATGATGGAAAAACCTGCCAGAGATGAAGACCAAATGAGCTTCATGTGCCCAGGAACCGTCACAGACTCATTTGGGATTTCCCTCCACATATGTAAGCAAGTGCTGATAGCCCAAGTAGTCTTTCTTTTTGGCAGAAGAGAAAACATAGAAGGCTTACAGTAAATAAGTTAGCTTCTGAATAAAGTCTAAGTTGCAGTATGTTTCTTGGTTTAATATTAAAATCATACCCATTTCAATTTCTTTATCTCTAATAATCTACACCACATCATTAATATCAAGTCACAGGGAATATGTCAGCAGTGCTGTTTGAGCAGAGCCTTGGTTTCATACCATGATGAGTTTATCATGTTACACTGTCAATTTATCTGTAATTTGTTGCTGTTTGACTGTCACCAAGGAAAATACCCTCTGCTTTGCCAAATAAGCAAAACCCTGAACTATACATACTCCCTTGCTAAAGGAAGTCTGACCTATTTAGACTTTACTGTAGAAAAATCAATGTTTTCTGCCCCAAAGGCTTTCATGTGCTCAATTTTCAGACAAACTTTAACAACATACAAATTTTTACTGGAAAGTCAGTCATCATATTATAAGCCACATATCTGAATCATTTCAGTATCTGGATGGGGGATAAACAAGGTCTAACATTCACTTTGGCTTATAAACATTCTCCTCAGACAAAACCAAATTCACCTTGGAGTCTGTTTATGTTCCTATGAAATTCAAACATGCTGCTCCAAAGGAGCTATCCCAGCTCCTGTTGGCTCAAAACTGTATCAAGAAAGGAGAGTCTTAGTAATGTTCCCATAAAAAGAAAAGCAATGTGAATCAAAGTGGAAACATAAACTTCCCAGTGGTTCTTCTAAAACCAGTGGCTTTAGGAGTAATCTTGATATTCGACAGTGACTACATGCAGAGAACTGCATTTAAAAATACAAGAGCTCCTCATGATTTTACTCACACTGAGGTGGGTTAGAATAACTCAAACAAGCTAAGCAAAGTTACAGCTCAGAAAACAGGATGCCAGTAGGAAAAGAATAAAGCCCACAAAGTTTAACCTCTCCAAATGTGGATTTCTGTTTAAAAGATATTTCAGTGACCTATCCACCAGTGAGCAGCTGACACTCATCTCCAGTCATCACCAGCCTTCAAAACACTAAAATGAGAGGGGTTTTTATCACTTCATAGCAAGAAATAAGACCATAGACAGCCTGCTCTGCAACTAGCACTTAAATTCACTTAAAATTCACACTACCTGGAGGGTAGGAAGGCTCTACAGAGGGATCTGTAGATGAGGCCCTTGGT
>JANHGB010043429.1:0-43237 GCA_026283785.1 Coracopsis vasa | reverse complement strand
TCCAGTGCCTCACCACCCTCACAGTAAAGAATTTCTTCCTTATATCCAATCTAAACTTCCTCTGTTTAAGTTTTAACTCCTTACCCCTTGTCCTATCACTACAGTCCCTAATGAATAGTCCCTCCCCAGCATCCCTATAACACCCCTATAGATACTGGAAGGCTGCTATGAGGTCTCCACAGAGCCTCCAGGCTGAACAGCCCCAACTTTCTCAGCCTATCTTCATACAGGAGGTGCCCCAGTCCCCTGAACATCCTCATAGCCCTCCTCTGGACTTGTTCCAGCAGTTCCATGACCTTTTTATGTTGAGGACACAAGAACTGTACATAATACTCCAAGTGAGGTCTCACGAGAGCAGAGTAGAGAGGCAGGATCACCTCCTTCGACCTGCTGGTCATGCTCCTTTTGATAAGGATAAGGTTGGCTTTCTGGGTTGCAAGCACACACTGCCGGCTCATGTTCATTTTCTCATCTACCAACACCTCCAAGTCCTTCTCCACAGGGCTGCTCTGAATCTCTTCTCTGCCCAACATGTAGCTGTGCCTGGGATTGCCCCAACCCTAGGAGATCATGCACTTGGCTTTGTTGAACTTCATGATGTTGGCATTGGCCCACCTCTCAAGCGTGCCAAGGTCCCTCTGGATGGCATCCCTTCCCTCCAGCGTATCAACCGAACCAAACAGCTTAGTGTCATTGGCAAACTTGCTGAGGGCGCACTCAATCCTACTATCCATGTTGCCGACAAAGATGTTGAACAGGATCGGTCCCAACACTGATCCCTGAGGGAAACCACTTGTTACTGGTCTCCAGCTGGACATTGAGCCATTGACCACAACCCTTTGCATGCGGCCATCCAGCCAATTCTTTATTCACCGGGTGGTCCATCCATCAAATTTGTGTCTCTCCAGTTTGGAGACAACGATGTCGTGTGGGACAGTGTCAAACGCTTTGCAGAAGTCCAGGTAGATGATGTCAACTGCTCTACCCCTGTCCATCAGTTCCGTAGCCCCATCATAGAAGGCCACCAAATTGGTCAGGCAGGATTTCCCCTTAGTGAAGCCATGCTGGCTGTCACCAAGCACCTTGTTGTTTTTCATGTGCCTTAGCATGCCTTCCAGGAGAATCTGCTTTTATAAATCCTCTACCCCAGAAGCAGCTCTACTCCAATTAGACAGTGGTCTCTGGGTGAGCAGGGTGTGCTGAAAGGTGAAAGATTAAAAATCTATGAGTGCCCTCTACTGTTACCTCACTCACATTGGGAATGTATTTCCGCTTTTGCTGTGTTTGTGCATTAGTCATTGCAATGAAGTGCCAAAGGTTCAGCAATAAGTCTTCACAGGGAAGTTCAGGAATGAAGCTTTTGTGTCAGGTACAGCTCCCTACTATGGATGCTCTTCTTTGGAGCCATGATCCTCTCACCTTGAAAGTTGTAAAGGGTGGAGGGTGGAGAGAATGCCCCCTCCACAGCAGATCCCAGAGCTCTGCACCTTTCTCTCTCCATTTGCCAAGACCTCTGCCCTCCCAACAGCCCCCCTGGCACTAACCCCACACCAGGGATTAGGAACAAAGCTGGTTTTCCAAGCAGGTTGTGCAATTTATCAGACCACGCAAGCGGGAGACAGAGGGATACAAAAGACTGAGGCTTATTGCAGTGAGTTGTCCCTTGACTGCACACGCTGGACCTGGGTGTGACGTTCTGTACAAGGCGTTGTATGCAGAAACACCAGTTTCTGAAGTGTAGTTTTCTTCCCTGTGTAACTCTGTGATCTTGACAGCAGATGAATATGTGGGAAAGTGATCAGAAAAAGGACCAGAAAAATAAGGAGCAAGCTTGTGAACTTCTGGATCCTCCAGTGAAGGCACCCATTTTATATGTGGTAGCCAGCACTCTACCTGGCAGATCAGACCCAAAACTCTGCGATGAGGCTGGAGATGTGCATCTGCACTGTTGTGTGAATTAGTACCTGTTGAGTCAACTTTTGGGGCATGTTGCTTTGAATAAGGTACAAAGCCCAGCGACATAGTTCTAGTTTCATCCTGTGTCCATGTCAGCACAAATGCACAGATTGTAGAAATAATGCACTACTTTGTGTGTCCTACTTTTCCTGAGAGCAAGAAATTGGCTTAGGAAATTCACATGATGAGCTACATTTGTTTGTAAGATTTCAGCAGAAATCTTGTCTTGACAAGCGCTAGGAAGTGGCATGTGTTAACTTTGTCTTGATTGTTGTGCTCAACAGGATAACACCCATGCCAGCCTGATTATGTTTATTTGGAATAGTGTTAATAAAAAAGCTCAGCTCAATGTTCTTTTACTCCGCGTTCTTTCTTTAGACTATTAGTTTTATAGATGACTCTCTTTTACTGCAAGGAAAACGATACTGAGGATGTACACCTTGTCATACTGAGTACAACAGAAAAAGTTTCAACAAGCAGCTCCAAATAGTCATGCTGAGGATGTGTAAGTCTCTCAGGGAGTAAATCTTGAACAGAAAGTCAAACAGTGACATGAAGAATCATCCCTTCTCCAGAGACCTTAAAGTTAAATGTTCTAAACCAGATTTTTGGACTTCCTCTCCTGCATGACGGGAACACTGAAATTAGCTGGAAAATGAATAACTCTGTCTTTGCATGCTCTGAATAAATGTATTGGCATTAGAAAGGCTGATTTATGGGTAGATACAAAGAATTTTTAAAAGATGATCACTTATTGAGTCCTTCCTATCATCTGTATCAGCATAATCTAAAGCTGATGCCAGCAACGTAGAAAAGGCAAAAGATGGAGAGTAACCAACTGAGAGGGAGTCAGACTGCAGCAATAATTTGCCACCAAGCCACAAGGACGTTACTTTTGATTCAAGGGAGGAGGTAATGCACAGACCATTCCTTGAACCATCATCATAGCAAATGCTGTGATATTCAGTACTGCTTGAAAGTTTTAACTTCTTCTATAATCAAAGTCTGATAGAAGATCATCTCTTACTTCCTCCAGATATATTTTTCTGTTGACTGCTGCTGTCAGTCAGGGTACAGACTGATGTGACTGCTTAGACAACAGACCCCACAGCCCATGTAGCTGTTCAAGTCTCCTGTGACAAAACAGTGATAAATGCAGGAGAATCAAAGGCATTTAACTCTAATGAAACTTCTTTTGAAAACTTCTGAGATTTACATCAGAAAATCCTTAGATCCTGAAACAGCAACTCAAGCACTTCTAGGAAACAAGAAAATACCAAATGGCTGTCAGCAGCAGGAACATCACCATCCTCTTTCTCAGCCTTCTGGCTGCTGGCGGCATTACTCATCCATCACGCCTTACTGGTAATTTTCGTTCAAAGAACCAACAAACAGGAAACACTGATATACAGAAAAGCAAGATAATGTCTATGAAGTAGATCACAGCAGCTGGATTTGCCATGGAAGCAAATTTCTCTTTGTATCTGGTTGGGTAAGGCCAGCACAATCTGAAATTAGAACTGGAATGTCCTGAAAGTAGGTAGGAACATCAAAACATCTTCTGGTAAGATATCCGTCTCATGAACCTATAGTCAGCAATGGCTTAGGCTTACACTTTGGGGTAGTTCCTTTTTCCTGGAAAACCTTTAAAACAAACTGTGAGAAAACAAAACCATAAACAATGTCAGTTGGGTTTTTACAGTGTCTTAAGGGGCACTTACTAGTTCTCATAGAATAAATTAATGCACTAGCTGTATGGCTTTTGTGAATTGTTTCCATCAGATTTACTTCTGGCAACATAGGCTTAACACATGTCGTAGAGTCAGAGCCCTAGATCTATGCTATGGAGTCACTGTTCAGTTTTATGGTTCTTATGTGTAATCAGCCTCGGTCTGATTCAGTTTGCAGTAATGCAAATGAAGAATCATTCCAGAGCATCTAAACATCCTCGGGACTACTGCATTATCCCTCTTCGAGTCTTCCTGCAGACTGTCTTGCAGTCTAGATGATTGTAAGATGTTTTGACATTGGCTAGACACAGAGCTGGACTCCCTTTGGACTTGATGGAGGAAAAAATATTTCAAGGGCATGATCTGATTCATTTTTAAATCAACTTTTAAAACAGGTCAGTTTAGTTGCCTGTCAAGAGTTCTCCCACAGATCTAAAAAAGGAGTCAAGGTGACTAGGTCATGTGTCAACCTCCACAAAGCAAACCCCTAAACTCAGAAGAGATGAGTAGCTATTTTGATAAGCTACATCTAGCATACAGACCAAGGCTGCCCTTGTTTCGGTTTCATCTGCATCTCTCCAATGTCTCTCATTTTATGGTTATTCAAGTATTCATATACAAGTTCTTTGGGTCACAAAAAAACCTTCACCTGCAGAGTGTCTGACAGTGGGATCCTCTTACAGCATTAAGACACAGCACCACAATGACACAAATAGTAGTAGAAAGTCATTTGAGTGACAGTGACGTAAAACCAGATGGACATTAAAAACATACCCTGTAGGATCATAATGGGAAATGCAGTAAGACATAACTTCAATAATTAATAATGATTCAAAAAGAATTACCCTAATTCCTCTACTTTCATCACTAAACCATAACCACTTTCCTCCTAGTTAATTTTTTCCCCTAAAAATTAGTTTTCTTTATCAACAATAATACAATAATACAAGCATCTAGCTTTGCATAGCACTTTTCATCTTCAAATCATTTGGCAGATGTTACCAAGTTAGTCAATATTCTCCTTAGAATGAGGTGCAGAAGGTCAGATTGCCAGCACTAAGATGCTCAGATAATAAATTTGAGGTTTGATTAAATTTTCTGCTTTCAGATCTAAGCGGTTCCTAAAGAATAACATCCCAGTTTATGTCACAGACAGTTTGAGTATTTCTGAAATTTGAGTGAGAAATTGTTAAAGACTTTAAGTTATGAGATCCTTTATCATACTAAAAGCATACACTTCATATTCCCTAGTCATCACCTTTATTCTCCCCAGATATCTTGACACAAGCCCTACAAATCCTTTAATCACAAATATTTCTTGCAATTTCAATGGGACTTTTCCAATGTGAAAACAAGGAAGATCAGGACAGAACTGAAAGGTCATTAAAGCCCTTCTCAGCTTGGTACCTGACTTGAGTGAAAGATTTCTTCTGCACAAAATACAGGTTTTCCAAAGAAGGTTTTAATTTTGTTCTGTTTGGGGTAGTATTTTGTTATCTATTGTCTGCTAGTGTAAACTAATGCAGAGGAAACTAATGCAGGAATAATTTCCAGACCTCATCAGGTCTGGATTCACTGTGGCATCATGTTCATATGCTTCAAATAAAGAATATCTTCTAAATTTATTCTCAGTACAACCAGCTTATAAAAAGCTTATCTGGGAAGCTAATACAGAGATGGTTGTACTTGACTATAAGTAGTGTTTTAACACCTAATGAAAGCCACAGCATCAATGAAGTGTAGCCGATTTCTGACAACAGCAAATGGTACGCATGGAAATTTCTATGAATATTACAGACATATTTTCTCAAAACATGACCTTTGTCTTTTCCCCTTTCATGGTTGAAAGATGCTAAAATGTCATCTCAAATTGTTCTTTATTTGCCTTATGGTTTTACTAAATCCTTTTAAAGATATTAAACAGCCTACACACTGACTCATGAGCAGCTTTTTCCATTTATTTTCTAACAGATGCCCAACAGTGTTAAATAAAGAGCACTGTTCCTTCTTTCAGCATAATATTCCATACGTAAAAATTCTGTATTTTATAGGAGATACTTCTTACGGAATAAATCTCGCCCACCCTCATTAAAAAAATAACCCTGAAGCCTGAAATCTATGCAGTGATAAGATTTCAATGCAGGTTAAAACCCTGCATGCACTTATGGGGAAAATTTACTAAAGATTTATTTGGATAAATTCGGACATGTACTTTTGTAAAAAATACTCAATTTTTATTAACTATTTCCTTAAGTTATTTCATAGTAACTATAGATTAAACAATATTTGTCCAAACAGGCTTCAGTTTGTTGAAGCAAATCAGGGTTGGAGGCAAGGATGCAACACAGAAAACCTGTCCCTGCCCATGGCAGAAGGATTAGAGCTAGATGATCTTAAGGTCCTTTCCAACTCTAACTATTTTATAATTCTATGATTCTATGCTACTAACATAAACTCCCATTGTTAGTGAGAGTTTGGTAGAAAGGCAACAGATTAAAGAAACAGAGGGCATATCCATGGGGAATAATCTTTTTCTGTAGTTCTTACAAATTGCCTGCTAAATATTTAGAGTGATGTGGAAGTGAGAGAAGACCAGGAAGGTTAAATTATCTGTACAGTCATTTTCCACATCAAGAAGCTTACAAAAGAACTGCCAGAGGAAATCTGTATTTCATCCAACCCACAGTCTGCAGAGCCAGACAGGATGTAAAACGTCACTTTCATTAAGAATTCAGGGGCGTAAGAGACATGTTATTCTTAGCTTGCTTCCTCCTATTTCTGGTTTAGTTTTTTTTTTTCAATTTGAATTTACAGATATTGTTAAAAGAGTTTTGGAAATTGTCTTCAATATTTTCTGTTTACCAAATGTCGTTTGTGATAAATGATACTGATGCGGTTAATTTTCACTATTTTCATTGATTTCTCAGAAGCTTTAGGAAAAGGGAACATCTTAGATAACTTAGAAAACTCTTCACAAAAGAGTTCTTAAAACTCTTTTCTCAGAACAATCAGTCTGTTTCTAAGAGAAAAAACTTCACTATCTTGAAATTAAGTGTAGAACTTCCTATACAAAAAAAATCAGTCTTCCCAGGCACAGCATTAGACTCAAAAGTATTTTTAAAAAACATCTTTTCTTCCACACCATGAACCACTATTTGCAGCTCATTAATTTTGTGTAAATAACTCTGGCCTTACTCTTACCAAAACACTTTGTAAAGTATTTCCCGTATTTCTTGAAACAAACACCGTAAAAGAAACCACTCACTTGGCATTCAGATACCTAAAAGTTTCTCTTGGACAGGAAATTCTTCTTTATTTTATCATGCTCAAGATCTTTGTCAGAAAAACCATTAATGTGTTTATAAGTCTCTTACTGGTACTGAAATACTTCTTTGGCACAAGGAGTCAAAACCCTTCCCAAATCCCACTCACTTCATTTTAGCTCTATAGTTTGTTCCAGCGCTATAGACCATGACGGCATCTTCTGGATATTTGTGGGGATATATCCAACCACATTTATTTTCAGCCATATGCTGAGAAACCAGGCCAACTCAGTCATGTTTACATGATGCTAAACCATACCTAAGAAATCACTTTCATCCAATGTGAATTGCATCTCCTTTGTTTTACATCTCGCACAGGCACACAGGCACAACACAATGGTCTGCTTGGTCTGATGATTAGCCAGCACTCCTGACAGCCAAATAAATAATTGTGACATGCTGGATCCAGCCTCTGCCCTTGCCAGACATGGATTTACATGAATGAAATAAAAAAGAATACATATTTGTCTCACTTGCAGACACTTTCTTGTTTCACATGCTGCGAGCACAGAAGAGAGGAAGAAATGTCAGATGTAAACTATGGGGCATTAACCTCAGGGTGCTGCATTGCTTCCCCAGGGAAGGATGCCATATTGATGGGTGTGAAAAACTGCAAGACACAAAGGATTCAGGACCAGTCCCAGGCTCATGGGGAATACAGCTCTGCCAGCCTTCAACAATGCATTATATATATGCAATATAAAATACTTATGACCTGTTTTCCAAATTGCATTTTCATGTGTAGAATCAGTTTTCAGGAATCAGGTGGTACCCCCATTGCAGTACTCCTATTTCTTTCTGAAAGTAAATGCATCTTAAGGTAAAAGTGCAACACAAGCTATGGCATTTAAGTTATAAGGAGGAAAATGAAGTTAGTCCTTTAGTTCTAATTGTGATGCATTTATGTTTCAGGGCTGTGCAGGCGTGCACACTCATGCACTTAAGTCGTAAATTCCCTGTATGGTCCAGGAGCTTGTTGTCTAAGGGGATGAGCCAATGGACTGGTGTGAGACAAAGGACTAGCTTGGACCTGGTGATTGACTGAACTGCCACAACTAAGTATTTGACTGGTTGTTATGGATGGTAATTTCAGACAGCTCTAGATGTTCCTTCAGGCAGCTCCTGCTGTGTCCAGCCCACACTATATGCTTGAAGATGGTGCTCTCCTGGGAGGAGAGACTGTCCTTTCCCTCCAGATACCCTGCTGTGGTTCCTGCTTCAGGAGAGACCAAGCTGGGCAGAGACATGACATCTGTGAACAGTCAATATAAACTGCTCCTGCAGAAATGGTGCACTGTCTCCCATTGGGATTCAATTGCAGTTTACTTTCATGTAGGACAGTCTTTTGTATGTATTTAAGATATTAAGTACATACAGAATTAAGATATTAAATACATACATGTCCCAGTCTAGCTGAAAATGACATTGTGGGGACCCATGCAACAGACTCCCCTTGCATCTGGTGAGATAGAAGCTGTCCTGAATTTTTGGGAGGTTTGATTGCTCATGTGAATGTTATCCTGTTCCAAGATATGAATAAATGAGAGTTTCTCTTTAATAAACACTGCAATGATTTTCTCCTGATCGAAAGGCAATTTGCATCAAAATTCCTGTCCCAGAAATACCCTCCCTCTGTGTTTTTTGCTAGGTCTCACAGTCCTGCCTTTTAAAATTTATCATTAATGATGTATCTTCTTCTAGAGTGATTAAAGTGAGACTACCCAGAACTATCTAAAGCCAGACTACCAAATATAAGGAAATAAAAGGTTTGGAAACTGGGACTGTGATCATCCACGCAACCCAGTGAGCAAAGAAATCTTTAATTTGGGAAACAAGGTGTCTGTGGTGAGGCAGGTCTGATACCAAGCCATGATAACAAGACAACAGATCGGATGAGAGAATCAAGGAGCCACCTGCAAAACACCTCGGAGAGAGCAACAGGGAAGACTGAGCTTAAAAATCCTTCCAGAGGAAGTGGGACAGGTTTCCATTGAGGTTCCTCCTTGTTTATCAATGCAAGGGCTAACAGCCCACTACCAAAGCTGGCCCTAAGCCCCCACAGTCAGATCCCAAGGAGTGGGCATGTCCTCAGATCCCTTACAACAACAGTAAACACTGAAAAGCAAATTAAAAGCTGGGGATGAGCTAACCATTCTAGTAAAGGTGCTTGGAAACTTCTGCTGATATCATGACTATTTCCCGGTTAAGATAATTACTTATTTTCTTCCTCATGTATTTTCAAGCCATTACCAAAGGCAACATAAATAATGACATGAATTATTCCTTGTCAAGTACATTCATTTACCAAAAATAATTCTTGTCACCTTTTATATCCAATAATTTATTATCAACTCTCCCAGCAGCCATTATTCTTTGTGTTATTCAATTGTTTGGAGGTTTGCTGTGAAGATGGCAAACAACGGGTGACCTGCCATTTGAGACAAGTCCCTCAAGGGTCACAAGTCTATATTACAGCTCTCCCTTGCAGCAGCAACAAAAAAAAATCCATTTATGGTTTTAATATTGCTAATTCTGTCAGGTATTTTGCCTTTGTCCTGCTTGTACAACTGCTACAGAAACAAAAGGGAGTTTTTTATAAAATCCATAGCAGGCTTTTCTCCCCAAATCCTGTGATTTGAACTATTTATTCTCTAACTAATCACCAGTGGCAAAGATCCTGCAACACAAAAATAGCCGCTATTTTATTTTGCCTGAATATCTAGGCAGGTTTGACAGGTTTTTCACAAAAAGAAAAAAAAACAAACAAACCAAGCCTAAATAGAGTTTTGACAAAAAAAAACCCAACCCACAAAAAATGTTAGCCCATACATCATGTTAAAACACTATAAATACTTCATGCATTTTATCCAGTAAAATGTGATTGCATATTGCTGTCATGACAGGGTCTAAGAATAGAAGTTGCTTCATATGGTTCTGTATCTGTGACTGTTTGTTTAACTGGTACTTGAAGTACTTGCTGTTGAAAAAAATAGAGTTTAGTGTGAATATTCTTTATGTGCTGAATGTAAAAGCTACAGTAGACGTAATGTGTGTAATGACCATTATTTCATATTTATACACTATAATACCTTGCAATGTATAACCCTGCAGTTTAATTTCTTGTGTGTTTAAGAGATGTAAAAAGAAAATGATTGGAGGTAATGTGCAGCGCTGGGCTTTCATCTCTGCATGCAAATAGTAGTGTTTAAGAAGCCTGCCAGGAGCCCAGGTGGTTAGTGCTTTACATTAACCACTCCTGCTCAGTCACCCCCTGGGCTCTGGCCAGCATGCTCCCTGTGTAGATGCCACTGCCATAACCAGAGGACATGGGGAGCTGGATGCGCCCATCACCTGGAGAGTCACCTGCTTCTGGATTGCAGGAAGGCAGGGCAGCTATTTAGGGGTCTTTTACTTATTTGTTGAGTCAGCCTGGCTGGAGCTGTGTTAGCTCTGAGACTCACATAAGTGATTTTTGAGCAAAAATTATTTCCCCTTAAATGTACAAGTTGTCATGTAAAGAAATATTTCTTACAGAACCTGGGGGTAATATTCACACAACGAGGAGCTTACCACAGTGTCGGAAAGAATCTGGATGAAGCCCATACTGTATTCAATGGGAGTTTTGATTGACTATATAGGTAATGAAAATTTAACAGAGGACTTGGTACTTTGAAGCCTTGTCTGGTAGGAATTACTTGGAACTGAAGAACTGGAGAGGATCTCTTCCTGCTGGAGACTTATGTATAGACTTGGAAGCTAAGTTTAGTCTGAATTACAGTGGTATATTATTAATTTGGTTTTTTGCTTTCTAGGTTCTCTTCAGCCAGAAATCATATTTTTTAATTTTTTTCTGAAGGAAAACTGATAAATTATAACTTTTGAAGAGCTAGTTTAAGATTGTTTAACTATTTCCTCTTTGCTTGTTTTAAATTTTAATGCCCTTTAGAACAGAAGAAGCAGTATTAAAATCTCATTTAACTACATCGTAAGCTAAGTAGTTGTAGGGCTGCAGTATTGTACACACAGCACATACTCTGAAAGAAATCCTATGGGAGATCCTTCTTCCATCTGCAATGCAAAACAAATCTTACAGTATCATGATGAAGTACTGCAGTTCATACCTCCCATATGAAGACAGGCTGAGAAAGTTGGGGCTGTTCAGCATGGAGAAGAGAAGGCTGCGTAGAGACCTTATAACAGCCTTCCAGTATCTGGAGGGAGCATATAAGGATGCTGGGGAGGGACTCTTCATGAGGGACTGTAGTGGTAGGACAAGGAGTAACGGGTTAAAACTTAAACAGAGGAAGTTTAGATTGGATATAAGGAAGTTCTTTACTGTGAGTGTGGTGAGGCACTGGAATGGGTTGCCCAAGGAAGTTGTGAATGCTTCATCCCTGTTGGTGTTCAAGGCCAGGTTGGACAGAGCCTTGTGTGACACGGTTTAGTGTGAGGTGTCCCTGCCCATGGGAGCGGGGATGATCTTAAGGTCCTTTCCAACCCTAACTATTCTATGATTCTAAGATTCTATGGTGAAGTACTGCAGTTTTTTAATGGTTAATCTTTAAGAAAGATGGTTGTTATAAAGTATAGCCAAGAATAACAAGGTTAACCCAGTGTAAATGCAAGGTAAGTATAAAGACCTGATTCTCACTACACTTACATCAGATTTAAGAAAGAATGACTGATGGCTTTGGTAGAGTTATTCCTCAGTTTGTGCAATGAAGGCTTCCTATATTCATTGTTGCAGTAAATATAGAACTAGAGCGTAAAGGTAGTAGCGAGTGACAGTTCTTGGTTCAGCTTTCTCTGATTTTGTTCACCTTTAATCCCAGTCTTCTGTTTTCACAAGATTGAGTGGGAAGAGCTAGTTGGGTTACTGCTTTGCAAGGTGGGATAGTTGCATATCACACATGCCTTCATGTCAAAACCCCAACTGCTTTCCCAGCTTCTGCACAGTGAACTCTGGAAACAATCAGAAAATACAAGCTCACATTGTGTGTCAATACGGGTGTCACAGGGCATCTAAATAATCCCACTGTGCCATCAGCTTTGAAATCTGTTTACCAACACTGTGCGTGAAGTTTTTCTCAAATGTGTTATTTGCATACATAGACCCAGCATGACAAATCAACCTCAACACAAAAACAAATACTCCCCAGAGGAAGATACATGTTAAAATAAGCTACTCATGTTTTTAACCACAGTATTAGGTTGAGGAAATTATTCTGAGGAGGCCAATGTAATTTTGTTTAAATGATTAAAAAGCACATCTCATCAGACACTTCACTTTCATTGGTTCTTTGAACTGCTTTTTAGGATGGGTTTTACTGTTCTGACCTAGCAACTTTGTTGAAATAAGATCTTGCTAGCTTTTTTTTCCCTTACAATTTAATGCAAGTTAATTCAGCATATTACTTTCTTTTGGTAGAGAATATGATCGCAATTTCACTGGGACAATTGGAAGTTTAGCACAATTTTAAACAGGGTAGAAGGTGTTAGAACCTGTAATTTTCCCTGGACTTCAGTGCTTTCTGCAATCAGCCAACAAACTGTATGACCACCTCATGACTGACACTTGTTATTTACTATTCCTTTAATAATGTTTCTTCTATTTTCAGAATTCACTGGAAAATGGTGGGGAAACAGACTGGGTTTTTGTATTTATGATGTCTAAAAGCTGGCTGAAAAGAGATGAGGAAGGAAATCAGTGGGGTCAGAAACTAGGAAGGAAACAGGGTAGGATACAAAGCCAACAAGAAGCTAGAAGTTTCAACTCTAAGCAGTTCAAATAGATAGGAGAAAGTAGTAATGAAAAGTTACAGATGAAGATGTCATGCACATTGAGGTGTACTGGAAAGAAAGAGACTGTGAGCATCTGGATCCAGAGGTGGGAAAGGTAATAAGAAAGTCTGCAAAAGATTAAAAAGGATAGTCCAGCTAAGCAGAGGTAGAAGCAAAGACCAGATGTGAATTTGTCATCCTCTCAGAAACGCAGTACTGTAGCTGACATCAAAAGCCACAGGCTTCTGTCTTCTAAGACACAACCAGCAGAATATCATCTGGCTACTGGAAAGATTATATGCCACCCTCCATCCTGTTCTTTTACAATATATGCCACTATAAAAAAAAGCTATTTGAAAGTTCATGATAAGTTCCACGGGGAAAAGAAGCAATCAATGTGCAGTGTGCCTAATTGGCTGTAAAATCATACATGGGTGCTAACAAGAAGCCTGACAGTCACAGCAAAAAACAGCTAAGGAAAAGGTCACTCGTAAGTTCAAACAGGTCCAGGCATGGCAAGAACATACCAGATGTGCAACTAGGCTTACTGCTTGGAAGGAAGCCATAGCCACTTTGATTTCCAGATGATGACAAGGTAGATGCCACTTACTACTGGAGAAGCAGTAAGATGGTATTGTTCTATATTGTTGCTTGCCAGCCTGTTTGAACAAAAGGCAAGGATTCATGGCTAGGTTTGTGAGTTAGGGGGAGAGGCAGATTTGGTGATGGGTTACCATTTATTGAGATGGTTGTAGACATGTCTAGCTCATGTCCATTGCAGATCATCTATATCAGATGCAGATTTTAAAGCCACATTGAGCAATGTTTGTGCTTCTGTAAGGGTAACTCAGAAGTAGGCAACTATTTAGGAAAATTGCCAAGGAAAATATTAGCTGCATACAATTGATTTATTCAACCACTGATATACACAAGTCCTTCTCAGCAGGGCTGCTCTCAATCCCTTCATCCACCAAGCTTGTATTGATACCAGGGGTTGCCCTGATCCAAATGCAGGACCTTGCACTTGGCCTTGCTGAACTTCATGAGGTTGACATAGGCCCACTTCGCTTGGAGCTTGTCCAAGTCCCTTAGGATGACATCCCATCCCTCATGTGTGTCAACTGCACCACGCAGCTTGGTGTCATCTACAAACTTGCTGAGGGTACACTGGATCCCACTGACTACATCACTGATGAAGATATTAAACAGTGCTGGTCCCAGTATGGACCCCTGAGGGACATGTCCCATCACCAATCTCCATCTTGACATAGAGCCATTGACCACTACCCTCTGGATGTGACCATCCAACCAATTTCTCATCCACTGAACAGTCCACCCATCAAATCCATATCTTTCCAATAGAGAGAGGGATGTTATGGGAAACCATGTCAAAGGCCTTTCAGAAATCCAGATACGTATCTACAGCTCTTCCCTTGTCCACTGATGTAGTCACTGCAGGCCCCTTAGTCAGGCAGCACATGTGCTTGGAAGGAGTGTCCCTAATCACCAGACTACATGTCTTTTATGTACCTCCAGGGATGGTGCCTCAACCACTTCCCTGGGCAGTCTGTTCTAGTGCTCGGTAACCCTTCTCAGAGATGAAAGCTTGAATCAGCAACCACTTTGTTCTTCAAGCTGGGAGAGTAAGATCTGGCTGTAGTTAGCGGCAGCATAATTACAGCAGTATGCAATCATTCCCTACCCCAGAGAAATTCCTCTGTTGCTGACTGTTTGAAGTTTACGATTTTCCACAGCATCCACATCTACAGATCAAAGAATATTTACTTATCAGGCTAAAATCATAGTACAAAGCATCCTATGATGGGTCCATATTAGCCCAAGTTCAATCTCTGTTCCAGTACCATTTAATTAACAAATACAATCATCAGTTTTTCACACTGAAACTTAAGCATTAAGGAAAAGTACAGATTTTAGAATATGGAACTGCATCTGGGCGAACCTGGGCTTTCACTCTTTGTACTGAAAGACTCAACTTCATGCTGTCTTGACTATGGACCTCACTCAATAATAATCTCTACAGCCATTATTATAATCCTCTTTAATCTTATATTCCAGGCACATTAAGATATAAGGATTATTTTGTATTTAAAATAATTAGGTTATTTGTGATGTAACGGTGCTTTATAAACAATAAACACATATCAACACAACACCTGAATGAGTGTCTAATAATTGGCAAGATGAGCACATCATGTTCATGCTTTCTCTGAGATCTTTGACACTTAAGCATCTTATATCACTTAACGTCACCGCTCAATCATATAGGAAGCCTATGGCACCATAAAAACTATTTTCCTTTGAGAAGTTAATAAATAACTAGGATTTTAATTTTCCTAGAATTAAGAATCTCAGTCACAGTGGGATGACCAGATGGAACTTCTGTGCAAATCTGATTGAACAGACAGTGGGGGGTTCTGGGTGATTTTGTTTCCTTTGAAAAAATGAGCAATCAGTGCTCAGTTGCTTGCTTTATAACACCCCATAATCTCCACAGCCCTCACACCCCAAATATGTGTATATCCACATATACTTATCCAACATTGACTTTTCATATTTTCCTTTCTTTAATTTTGTTGCTATGGAAATCTTCCCCCATAGTGTTTGCATTGACTCAAAAGTGCTGAAAGCCTTTGAACATGCAGCATTTTTGTATGTCTTTTGGAAAGTTTGGAATAATGCTAAAAACATGCAAGTGAACACTGTGTTTATAAAGAAATCTTCTCCACTGTTCTGCACCTGAGAAGGTTAGCTCCTTCCAATGTTTGCATGTTTACTTCAGCAAAGAATAAACAAGTACTGTGTATATAACCCTTCTCACACCAAAGTTTCCCAAGGAGCTTAACGAATGACACACAATCTACAAAGATTATTTATCAAGTGCTGGAGAGCAAGAGTCTCTGGAGAGCAATTGGAAGCCTCTCTGCAATACCAGCTTGTTACTATTTGTCTCTTATGGAAATGAAAAAGTCAGCATCCAGTTACTGATGTTGTATTTGAATAGGACTCAACATTTCCTGAATGTCCTGCAAAGGATTGTGTTACTCCTGAAGGATGCAAAGGGAGATGCAGGAGATTCCTGTCTCATGGAAAAGGCATTGCCTCCTTCAGTCTTCGCTCTACCATCCTGACACAACAGAAGGCTTAACAGTCCTGATTCTGTCTAACTGAAAAGGAGAACTGGGGAGTTTTATCCCTCAAAGTAATATCACTTCAGGTATAAAGATGAAAAAAAGTGGAGAGATATTTCCAGTAGGTCTAAGAAGAGGTCCTAAGGGAAAATAAGCAAATTATAAGTAAAAATGATCAGAAAATCTTACTTCGAATAAAATGTATTTTTTCCACCTAGAAGTCCTTCATTCACAGCATCTTTTACCAAAATGCCTTTAAGTATAGAAATACTAAATTTATAAGTGACTTAAAGATCTGAATATTTATGCAATCTACCAAGCCATTACTTTAGTCCCCTTTGGGCCTCTTTCTTTCGCCTTTCCTAAATTCAGTATCACATTATTTCTTAAATAATAAGCGAACAGAATAGTTCAGTGCAAGTGAAAAAAGCAGTGTTCTGTGTCTATTGCACTCATTACTTCCTTGATCATTTTGAACTAATCTCTGGATAATTGAAATCCATTTCCTAATTTGAGCAACACGTACAGAGATGCACTACAGAGCAAGGCAGTTCATATCCCTTTTTACATGTTTTATCACAATCATACCTGGAATATGTCATTCAATTCTGCACATCCCTGTAGTGCTCTGAGGTCTAGTGATGAAATATAGATGGCAATAGGTAGAACTCATCTTTGAAGGGGAACATAGGTGACTGTAGGCATGTTCTGAATAATCATTTATCCAATGTTATTTCTCATCCTTTAGAGTATTCCAGGAAAGATTAGATTCAGTTATCAGGGAGGTCACAAGGCGGGTCTCAATTACAAACCATGTTTCCCAGTAATGTGTTAAAACTGAGGTAGCACTCAGTAGAAGATATGGGACTTTTATAATTTATTAGAAGACCTGTATTCTAGATATTGAAAATACAGTATTGATGTATGAAATAACTTTCTTGCTAATCAAAGCAAGTTTTCTTTCTTCTGTTCTTTTCATATATTTCAGGAACGATGAGCATGAACAGCCTTTACTGAAGGATGGTCACTACTTCTGCATGTCTGAGCACAAAACATGGAAAAGTTTCATTGATCTTAAGAAGAAAGTTTGAACAATGACTGAATTCCCTTTGCTCTGATAAGACCTTATCCTGTTTTCCTTAAGTGAGGGAGTTTTGTTGAAACCTTAATGGGAGCAGCGCCTGTCAGCCTAGGTTAGAAAACATCAGAGTTTACTATTACAAAGCACAGATATTAATTTATTATCTATCAACACTGTTTTCTTTCCTCTTTCACAGAATTTCTTCACAAGCAGAACATTCAATTTAACTTTTCAATCCATAAGCAGCTAAGCACTGTACTGCCAATTCTCAATGGGATAGTTCAGAATCGATGATTGACTACATAGCTACAATTTAAAAAAGATTAATTCACTGGTGACCTAAATACCTACACAGTGGCAAATTGAAAAATGTTTCTAGGCAACAAGAACCTATTGACACAATGAAAATTCCTCCTTCAGAAATTGTTTCCTGAAGTGAAGCAGCAAAGAATATAGATCAGATCTGAAGGAAGGCTGAAAAAAAAGGTGAGGGAGAAACACCATTAATTTTTCAAATATCATTATGTATGTTTATGTGATTCTGGGGTTTTTTTAGGAGGGATGAGAGATGTCCAGGAAAACCCCAAAAAGAGGAGCTGCCACATGTGACTGGGAAAAAAAATACCATCAGGAGAGCAGAACCGCTTTGAGTGCTAGGTTGAAGTGCTGCCATATCAGAGATGTGGTCCTTCTCACAGAAAACTCCTGATCCCCTTGAGTTATTTAAGATCACACAGCAGTTTCTCAAAGGCAGCTTCAGAGTCCTTGTAGAATAATAGCTCTTGATTATTGCATTAGTGTTGCACTCCCTTACATTAACATGTCAGGAGCTGACTGAACACTTACTGTACAACGCCATGGAAGCGTCACTTGAGGACAGAAATATCCTGATACCAGTAAGAAAACATTTTTGTCCCAGTCCTGAGCCCTAAGGGTGACCTATAAAATGGCTCTCCCATCTCCTCCAAAAATCTTTGGGAACTGAAATAGGTTATTAGTCTGACTGCTAAAAGTTATGGATACAAAGATATGGCTTTTCTGTCAAATTATAGGATAGCTCTGCTCACTCTGACCTCTCTATATCTCATGGAATGCAACAGCCTTATTACAACTCCATTTACTAGCACGATGTTCTGATCCAAAAGTATTAGACAACTGTTTCTCCCTAAGTTTCTCATGGATTATCATAACACATTTAAATTCAGAGCTATTGTTCTTAGCCTGTGCTCAATACGCCCTACTTCTTGCTCAGGTCTGAAGAAGAGCCTGTCTCTTTAAAGCCTGCCTGTTCTTGCTATTCTGTTAGTCAAATAAAAGGTAATGCTTTTCCCTAACACCAATGCCTTATGAAGGAAGCAATGCACACTTCCTACCATAACAGCCATAACTCTTGGAGTTGAAGAAACTTTATCTGAGACCTGTCTGGTCGAGTCTTCTTCCTTTAAAAACCTAATACACTGAGCTATGGAAGATAGAGTGCCTAAGCTTTATGCATGTAAATATAGGCTTTAATGATCTTCACTTACTCTGTTTTTTGTAATGGGAGAAATTGGTGAGGTATGATTCTCTTTGGACATGACAATTTGAATCATAGAAAGGTTTGTGCTAGAAGGAACTTTAAAGATCATCTAGTCCATCACCCCCTGCCATGGGCAGGGACACCTTCCACTAAACCAGGTTGCTCAAAGCCTGGTCCAATCTGACCTTGAACATACCCAATGATGATGCATCCTCAGCTTCTGTCGGCAACCTGTTCCAGTGCCTCTCCACCCTCATTGTAACAAAACTCTTCCTTATGCTCAGTCTAAATCTACCCTCTTTCAGTTTAAAACCATTGCCCTTTTTATTGTCACTAGAGACTGCGGTAAAAAAAATCTCTCTACAACTTTCTTATAAGCCCCCTTTATATATTGAAAGGCCAAGTTCTCAAAGTAGTCTCTACTAGTAGCTACTTTACACTAAAAAGGTGCCAAGGAATGTGCTTGGGCGTGGAAACATGCTGGTCTAGAGTAGTAAATCATTATCATGCTTTCTTGGTTTGAACAGACCATCCTCAACAGCACACAGCACCCTGTGCTGAAGGCTAGGAGACCTAACAGTGCCCTTTCTTTACCAAGGCCCAAGGGATGTTCTAGGAGAAATCTAATGTGCTTTCAAAGTGGCTATGAGTGAATGGAAGATTGCTGCAAGATAAAATGACTTTTCTATTTTTCCTTTTAGAACTATAGCTGTGTTTCCACATCTGAGTATTAGCACAGGTTTTTCTGAACTTCAAAAGGTCTGGGGTTTTGTCTGTTAAATTAAAGCACTGTTAAAATGTTCTTTTTCTTAAATGAAAAGGCAAACTATAATTACACAGATAGGAGACACAACAGAGTAGAGACATTTTTACCAGAACTTATAGGGAAGCCACTTCAAAGAAGCAAAGCTATGACTTACAACCAGAAGAGATTCACATGGTATCCTGAAGATATGATAAGGAAAAGGATCATAGAGGAAAGATTTCCCCCAGGGGAACTGGCCCATTTCTTTTTCTTGGCATTATAAGTGCAGTTGAACAGTACTGGAGAGACGTGAGTACAAGTGGTTAAATTTCATCTCTGTGCAAATAAACTTCCAAAATCTTGCCTCCTCTTTCCAGGCATGTATGCAGGCTGGACCTTCTGCTGAAATTAGTTTATTTATCTGATAGAAAATCATATCTTCTTCTTCTGTGCGAGGCATTTTGTTCTGTCTACTAAGAATACAGGAAACTTCACAGGTGAAGATTTTGGAAATAAGCAGTAGAAGATGGAAACTAGGGGGTGTCTAATTAATATCTAGAGAACAACATACTAATACCTAAGTTTGTAAGATTACAGTGGTTTTACCTTGTCCACTGCATGAATCAGTATGAATTTGTCTAGTGAGGGACGCTCAGTTATTACCTTGCTTTTGTAAAATAAATGAGTTTTAGCATCCCTTAATGTTAAAGAGCAATATTATATACAGGAGTGTTAGTAGAAAGCAGACTTTATTCTATCCTTGCCCATATATGTGGAATGAAGCTAGCGGTTGCACATACAGTAGTGTCTGTACACTTACCAGTGACATTACATTGCACAAAAAGACTGTTAATTTTATCCTTTCATGCTTTCAGGAATGACCTAAGAAAGACTTCAGACAAGGACTCCCAGAAGGGAAAGTGTCCTGATTTGTATAGATTTTAGTTACCGGCTTTTCATTTTGTTTCCTTCCATTCCATAGTTAGCTGAAAACATAGGATCAGATGGTTACAGCAGTGGAGATTTCACCTAACTGACCTGAGATATGTACTGGAGGGACTGCTGTTCTTTTGCCTTCATTCTCTTAAAGAAAGCTCACCAATTTGAGAGAAAGATCACCTCTGGGAACCCAGAGAGGAGGTTAAATCTTTGCCATAATGGAGCACTTCACATCTAAAGAAAGATTGCCTTTGGTCCTTATCCTCACCTTTTATACCCAATATAAACACAGACATACTGAACTCTGACTCAGTTGTGCTCACGGCCCTATCAGCAAGAATGGACTTTTAATCAGGGCCACTGTTCATGCTTTTTCATAAGAACCAAAACATTAGCAGCTAAGGAAGTAATCCAAGGTAAGTCTGCAATAGTTTTGCACAGATCAGTAGATGAGGTTACCCATGTTTTAACTTAGAAATAGACAAAAGGCCAAAGCCAAACTGCATGCGCCAGATTTGGGGAATGTTTAGGTCTTTTCTCTGACTAAACTGGGAAAGAATTTGAATTTCTGCCTCTCAATACGTTGTTCTCCTCACATCTGAGCTTCAGCTACAAGATCCCCCAGAGATCCTCACCCTTAAGTTCCTACCCTCTACATTATTGCTGTGTCTCCCACTCTGTTGGAAGCCTCCATCTACTGATCTCTTGTGAGGAAGAAAATGTCATGAGGACCGTATCATATGATTTTGCTCTCAGTTTCAAAGGCAAATATGGTATATTCCTTAGATTGTGCTGCTCTGGCTTTCTCAGGAATCACAGGTCAGTATCCTGCTACTGACCCAGTTTCTTCCTTTAGCCTCACGAAGATAAGGTGTCTTTTTTTCTTCCTAGAATGTTCTGCTACTGCTTTATAGTTCCACTCTCCTCCAAAAACTGTAACTCCCATAATCCCCCTGCTTTAGGATAGCATTTGGGACAGTTACCTGTCAGGGTTAATCCTGCTTTTAAATAGGCAAAATTAAGTAGGTCTTGTTCAGCATAGGATTAAGACATTCATTCCCTCAGAAAGTGTGCATGAAGCCCCAAGGACTTATGATAGTAAAATGAAGAGGAAATATTAAAACATGTGGAAAAAAAGATGGAAGATCTTCTGCTAATTTATGCTTTCCAGAAAGGAATAAAATAAGAATGTCTTGCCTTTCCCATAAAATGGTGGAAACAACATACTGTGGTACAATGGGACTACAAAAGAGCAGAATGAGCCAGTGTTCTCAGATACTGTGAACCTGTCAGTCTCTTAACTTCTGTGATGGAAAGTAGATCTCTTGTTTTAAATTGCAATTTTTTATGGTGCTTTGGAAAAAAATGAACTAACTGGTATGCTTAGTATATTGCTCCTTCTCTGAATCTCCTGGCTCTTGAAATATTTATATTTAATCCCATGTTCTTGAGTTTCCCAGCCAAAATAACAGATTAAACTAGAAAACAGGAATTTAAAGATATCCCATGAGAAAGATAGTTCACACTCATACGTATCTACAGCAACCACTAGTTCATGTCATCAGTCGAATAATGTATTTTATTACAGTATATGTAGACATGTTTGAATGAAGACTCAGCCATAAATTGGAATTCTCAACAGCAAGTTTTGCAGAGATAATAGAAGTTGATGTAACAAAAATCCACACAGGATGCATCTATAGCTAGGTGGGAAATGGTTTTCTAGGATTACCCTGAAGTAGAGAGGTGGCTGGACTGTTTTATGCATCTTCTGTACATCATCACAATTGAGGCTTATGCTGTGGTCACTTAGTCATTTTCAAGTGGCATCTCCAATTGCTCTTGTTGAACTGATCTGCTATATTTAAATTACAATAAAACATCTGGTACATGAAGTGGAACCTGAACCTTTTTTCTCCAGCCCACCAGGGTGCCTGGTGTCAGAGGTGTCTGTCTCTAGATCTACAGGGAAGATCATAAGACTTGTGTTTCTTCTCTCACCTTTTGCTTGTAAGTTCCAAGATCTGAAGGTTAGAACCGTAAAATCATTAGATGCTGATCAATGTATTTTTGAATTATTAATATCTTGTCAACTGCAACAAGCTTTCTGGGTTTTGGCATCTATTAAGCACTAAAGTAATAGGCTAAGATAAGTCTTAATTTTTGCCTACTGAGAAACTCATGTCTACCTAAGACCAGAACATCAGTGCAGCTGGTTTTTGATTTTCATCTTAGAAGTGGCAATAACCTAATGAAAAGTGGTATGTAAATTGTAAGGATTAATTAATGAAAGGCCCAATTATGTAGAAGAAAATGGAACTAATATTTAATTTCTTTATTCATCGATTGAAAGTACAATGGATATATATTTAGCGTAAGAGCCTGTAGTTATACAACCAATCTTGCTTGGCTGCAAATAGTTGTCAATAATAAATAATGATGAAGCCATGTGTCAAATAACAGGATATGGAGCACAGCTGGATATTCAAGGTGAATGACAGATCAGAGAAAGCTTAAAAAATATTAATAATACTGCACTGTAGTTATAAAAATATATTCACTTGTCTAATCTTTTCATAGGAAAGTGTGTCACTTGAAAATTCTTATCCATAATACTCTCCTGTCATTATATCACCTCTCACTCCTGCATGCTGACACACTCCTCTTATAATGATAGGGCTTCATAAAATCCAGAGACTTACTACTTTCACAGGTGAAGCAATGTGGCCCAGCAGCACATGATGACAAGGAATGCTCAGTCTGAGGCCAGCGGATCCGAGTCGTCTCTGAAGGATGATCAAGGAGTAAAATCCTAGAGTAAAAATCCTGCCCATCACTGCAATCCTTTTATCCTCTTGAAGGCTTAATATCCATGAAGTGTTGTATTAGGTTTTGTATGTCAAGGTTTTGGTACCGGGGCGGTTACAGTGGTGGCTTCTGTGAGAAGGTTCCAGAAACTTACCCCATATCCAATAGAGCCCATGCCAGCTGGCTCCAACACAACCCACCTCTGGCTAAAGCTGAGCCCATCAGTGATGGTGGTAGTGGCTCTGGGATAAGGTATTTAAGAAAGGATATAGGGAGGAAATTGCTGTTCAACAGCAGCTGGGAGAGAGGAGGCAGAATATGTGAGAGCAACTTTTCTCATTATCCTACTCTGATTTGATTGGTAATAAATTAAACTGATTTCCCCAAGTTGAGTCTGGTTTGCCAATGACGGTAATTAGTGAGTGAGATCTCCCTGTCATTACCTCAACCCAGGAGCCTTTTTCTCTCCTCTATCCGGTTGAGTAGGGCAGTGATAGAGCAGCTTTAATGGGCACCTGGTGTTCAGCCAGGGTCAACCCACTAAACGTGAGTAAAAGAAAACCAAGAAACAGCAGCGCAATATTCTGCGCATTTCTCTTTCTCTTATTGCTCTACCTTTTTTCTAGTGTTTTTCACAGTTCTTTTTTCCCCATTCTCCCTTGTAACATTGGCTAATTACATTTTTCATGGTCCCTTTTTTTTGTTTAATGTGTGAAGTGAAACAAATGTCTTCTCTTTAGATTACTGCTAAAATTAAGAAAAAGCCACTCAATACAGAACTCGGATACAATCCCATACAGAAATCTGCCCAAAGTTCACTTCAGCCATTCTTTGTGCTCATGCTGAAGCTGGTGTAATAAACAAGGAGGAAAATGGAGTGCATTTGCAGCCAAGAGGGAGCCCCATTGGTAGCCAGTGCCAATGCAGACCAGGGCCACCAAGACCTGCCTGAATTGGGGTTCTCTGTGTGGTAATGCCTGTTGACTATTAGCATTGCTGGATCGCTGTTGGGACCCAGCACAGCTTCTGGTGGGAGGAGGAAGGGAGGGATCCCCTCTTACACCATTATTCTCTCTTCTAGAGGAATTAATGGTTTTCCTTTATTCCATTGTCTAAGTCTTCTCCTGCTTCATTAGTTTTGGCTGATGACTAAACTATCACCTTCTATTTCCCTCTGTGGGTAGGATTTTTCTAATAAAGGAAGTATACTGCCACTATCTTGCTGCCCAGGCCTCCGAAGGCGCTTTGCTGAGACTGGAGCCATACAGTGATTCACAGCAACTACACTCTGTTTGGCCTCCTTTTAGTCTATTAACTGCACATAAACAGAGGGCAATTTCCAAACAGTTATTTTCCCTTGTTCCAAATATTTCTCTATCACTTCTTATGCTGGTGCAATTCTGGTCATTGCTTACAGCTTATGAGAGGAAAAACAGATTTGGTTGTTAACATGCTGATTAAAATAGTAATATGCTACAAAATTCTAAAGAATAGTTCAAAACAATTCAGTAGTTTCATTCATATGCTATTAAAGTAAAAAATACTTTTTTTAATCTAGTTTCTATCAACATGTATGCAAATACTACACACTACTCAAAATTTCACTTCCCAGGACCAGCTATAACTGTTGTGGCAGGGAGATGGGTGTTCAGATGAAAAATGTCAATCTAATTAGTCCATCTGCAGTGTAAAAATTAGAACCATAACACTCCTGAGTGGGCTAAGGGATTCAGGTTCACAGGTTTGCCTCATTGCATGAGTGCCTGTCTGTCCTTTTTGCAGCGCTGGCTCTGGCTCCTTAAAGAAAGAAAAAGTTGTTTGGTTTGTTCAGAGTATTCCCATAATTAAACCCAATAAAGCTTTCAGGGTGAGTTATTATCTTGGTGATAGAAACAGACATTTCTTAAACAAAAATAATTCTATCTGATGCGATTCATGAAATTGTTAAGCACAGGATGTTATCTCACTACCTCAGGGTTTTACTGCAATATTGTCATTCCCAAGTGTTTAAAAATATTTCTATTCATGGTCCTTTAAACAATACATTTGAGAATTGTTTACTTTCTCTTTCCTAAGGCGTGAAGTGCATTTTTATATTTTCACGCTTTGCTCTCCTAGGAGTTAGATATAAGCCATTAGAGGGTGGAAGCTGGGGAATTATTCCAGCTCCCATGGATGGACAAGGAGCATCTCTGGTTCACCACTAATTCCATCACCTCTTATCCAGTGAGCACTTCCTAACTCATATGAGTCAATAAGACTCATTATTAAGAGTGTCACAGTTTGTTTGGAATTGTATATGTGAATACGATGGACTCGGCATCAGGAAGAGTCGGCTCTATGCTGCCATAGCCTCTTTGGTGGCATAAGTCCCACGATCTTATGATGGACATAAACACATTCAGCACAGTTGTACTCTGCCAGGAGTTAGATTCAAACCTTGTTAAACTCTCCTTCCTTGCAGTTATGCAGCATCAAATCCTTTTCAGTAGCTGAACAAAAGCCATTGTTATGTTTCATTTTCCTTCCCAAAAGTCTCCTGTAGGTAAAAAAAAAGCTAGGACAGACCTGTCAACGATGACAGGTAGCAGAATAGAAGAAAAATACCAATAAATCACTGAGTACAACATTTTTCTCAGTTATGTTGATTTAAAGCAACAGCTGGCCAAAGACAGTGGCTATGAATTATCTCTATTTAATGAAGAAATGGTGACATCAATTTGGACAACAATATTAATATTAAAGGATAGTTACATTTTTCAACTATTTTATATCTGACAAAAACCACCATTTCATTACTATTAAAACTGACCACTGTATAAAATTCCAAGTCTTAACATGAACAGGTAAAAGCAATCTGTCTTACGTCAGCTGCTCCATTAACCTGTGGATAAGTAACACATCTGGGAGCTTGGGCTCAGGATATTGTTCTCAGAGGATAACCAGCTTGAGACAAGTAATTTGAGCATCAGAAACACAAGGCTTGCATGTGCCCAAATTCACTTTTCTGTTCCTCCCTTGCATCAGAGACTCCTTCAGGAGAAGCACTATTCTCTCTACTTATCTGCAAACATATCTATATATTTAAGTCCAAAAAAAGTGTATATTTAAAGAGAAGCTTTAAAATTAAGCAAAAAGAAAAGTTTAGTTATGCATTGGGAGAAGAAAGGAAAAGAAATGGGGTTTTGTTGAGGCCAGGTCTTCTTTATTCCCTTTCCCAGTTTTAATCCACTTCTTTCCTAAATTGATACTTTTTAAAAATCCTTAGTCATAACTATACTGTTCATATAGACTGTTGTTTTCATGCCACATCCTGCTCTTGTTTCTCCTGATGCTTGTTCTGGACTTCTAATGCAGGTGAGTTTGGGTTTTTTCCAGCTGGTCCAGCAAATCTCATTTTCTATGATGAATTTTCTGGGGAGCTGAGCTTTTCATAGTGTTGCATTTTTGTCACAATGACTTCTTTATTATAGTAAAAGATGAATAGAAAACTGGGATAATGTCACCCCAGTTGCAATTTGCAAGAAACCAGTGGAGTTGCATCAAGAATTAATTTAGACCAGGATGTCCATCTTAGATATAGCACCCACAGGGGCTACACAAAAATATCTAAAGGTAGTAAAGCAGCATTAAAAAAACAGGACACAAAAGAAATGTCTTGTGCTTTCCAAAGCACAGCGCAACATTCTTCATATCCTAATTCCTTTCCAAATTATGAAAGCTCTCTTTTCTTTAAGATGGCTAGACAATTTAAATCTGTTTCTTCTTATATAATCTTTCTCAAAGAAGCACAACAATAGCAAAAGCACAGGGAGCTGTCACACACAAACATGTTTTATCCTTTTGAAAGAGAAGATAAAACTGAGGGGCATCATGGTCAGAAAACTATACATAGCAGACACAAGTTCCAACAAATCGATGAATTTGCCAGCAGTGTTGATGCAGGGTTAGGTAACCTTACAATGTCAGTTCCCAATGGTGCTGTTGTCTTGTGGGTGAACACTAAAAATCCTTGAAAAGCTTGGCTGCTTTTAAAACCACTGTAAACACATCTGCCCCTTTCAGAGACCGAGTTTTTGGGTTCTGTTGGAGGAAATGACCAGATTAACCATGAAAACAATTCTCCTAAGATCCAATGCTTAAAAAGACAAAGGGGGACCGAGAGAAGGAAAGTTTCACTTTGCGTTTGCCTTTTTCACCCAACTTTGCAGGAGTTCAGGGACAGACATATGGTGCAGTATGCCCTGTCAGTAGAATGACAGCTACTCTTTCACCCTTGGGCAGCAAATGGAAATGCAGCTGGTTTATAAGCCAAATTCTAAAAATAACAAGTGTTCCTTTAACATGGCAGAATAGCGTGACTCATGCATCATTCTGACATAAACATGACATCCGTCGCATCCAAATCATTATGTCCAAATGCTGAAGTCAGATGCAGTTTGACCATTTTCAGAATTACTTATCAATCTTTCGAAAATATTTAAGCATCAGTAGGAAAAATAACAGCAATCTGGAGATCAGTTGCTAAATATTAGATGCGGGTTTTATTAGGGACTGAAATCTGAGCTATGAATTCAATTATTGAAGTTATAAACGTATTAAAAACAACCCTCAATCAACCATGTCGTGCTGTTACATAAACTTATATGCCTGAGCAACTTAATAGCTTATTAATGGTTAATGTACTGAAATGCATGCGGTACCTATTGCGGCTGTAAACTGACTACAAGACACTGAATAAGCAATTAACAGCCTCTTTGCCTCACCTTTCTGTTTATAAGATGGAGATAATAATACTTTCTATGTGGCAAATGTGTTCCATTCTAAGCAGGAACCTTCACTTTTAGTTTGGTAAAACTTTTGTATCTGTGAATACTTAGAGATAATCGTCCAAGATTGCCTTGTAGTGAATGGAAAGAGATGGGCACTTTCAGGGACAGGTCTGGGAAAAGTTAGATGAATCTCTTTCTGGAAGGATCTGCAGCTGTCTGTCAAATGAGCCCAGGTGTATAGTTTAGACCTTTATATTATAGCTACACTGCAAAGTTCAACCAGATCCGGCACCCTTTGGTGATGAGGGCCAAACAGAAGGCACCAAGGACAGGCTGTGGTGCTGCACACCAAGAACAAGCAGGACACTGAACTGAATGTGCCAGTGGTCACAGTGGTGATAATTTGCTCTTGCAGAGCTGTTTACAGCCCAGCATACACGAGTGGCCATTTCTTCCCTTGACTGTCTCTTGATACCTACTGTATAGCCAACCAACTCCCAATACCTGTGGATGCTGAGAAGGGTTGAAAAAAAGATTGAGGAAAGACAGTTGGATTTCTGTTGGTTTGTGACACCCAGAACAACACAGAAATATATGCTACATATTCAGTAGAATTCAGTCCATATTGTAGTTACTGCTTCCACTTTTTGTCATCCCACTGAACAAAAGTGTAGATGCAGTAAGCAGAGCGTATTTTATTACTGTACCAACAAGACCAATATTGCTTCTAAGAGTTGTTTTTAGCAGTTTGACATAATTAAGCGATTAACACACAAATGTAGCCAGCATTTCATGTGTCCTATTCCACTTCCTATAACATTGCCTTGATTGTGTCACCGTGTCAGATTTTTGCTTCACAAAGGTGGGGTTTTTTAGAGAACCTTCTAATTTAACAGGTGGATTTTTATATATATTTTTTAATATATATTACCAGGCAAATGCAAAAGCCCATGAAATTATATTAACTTCAAAGTAATTTAAGGAAAAGACAAAGTAAACCTATAAAAGCAGTTGGTTTAATTTGGGCTGGAAGCAACATGCAGCAGTGAAGGGAAGGCTCCAATACCCTTCTGTAGAGCCACAGACACCAAAACAAGGACCAAAGCATCTTTGTGTGGATGTTCCCTGCAGCTCAGTGCCAAAGTGCCAGTGCCTTCTGCTGAGCTCTACATAAGATGTGTTTTCAATTGCAGGTAGAAACTTTACCCAGAAGAGGTGAGTCCTGTGTTCCTCACTGATGACAACTCAGAACTGTGCGTCCGCAGATGCCCTTTTATCCATGTTGCCTCAAAAAGTGCATGTGGGGAAGTTGAGCCTGAGACAGAAGGACTGAAATCTACTGATTCCCTGTGAAGGGACTGCTCAGCCTTACTGTATTACAGCGCTGTTCAGACTTTTTCATGTGAGCCGCTGTGCAAAATAATAGCAAGAAGTTCTTCATAAAATTTTCCAAGGTTCTCTAAAATTGTTCCAAAGATCTTCCAAATTCATTTTCAAAATATGTGAGATGGAAAAACATTGGAAAAATAAATCTCAGGTTACAAAACAAGTCAAGAAACGGTTTAGGAAAATAAAATTATTGATATCCTTACTTTCATTTCTTCCATACTGATCCTCAATGTTTTCTTCATGTTGATGCTGCAGTAACAACTACTTTTTCTTTATCAGGGAGCAGATCACTCACTCACTATAGGTTCCTTCTGTGAAGTCCTTAAAGAGCCATATGGCAAAAAGGTTTAGCTGGTTTCTGGCTTTAACCACCATCCATGCCATCACATAACATCAACAGTAGCTTTTTGAGCAACACAGCCTTTTTGGGCTTAAATTTTGGCTGCTGAGCTCATCACAAGTAAAGAGCCAAACTCCTCCTGGCATATAACAAATCAACTACCTGTACAGATAAATAGCTAAAAGCCAGACCTGAGCCAACAGCTCCATAACAGCTCTCAGTCCTATTCCCAGTTTGAGGAGCTGGATTCTTTCAGGAAAATTTAGTGAGAAAGGAAAATAAAAGAAAAAGAAGAGTTCAAACCAGAACATAATATTAGAGTCAAGCCTAAAAAGGAAAGGTGCTTTGGCTCTTCCATACTGCTTTTTCCTTTTACACTTCCTTTTCCTGGTGATGCTTTTTTATGCTGTCTTTGATAAACACAATTCATGTAGTCTGTCATTAAATCCACACAAACTGTTGTGCCAAACACACAGATATTTTCAAGATGTACAATTCAGTAAGGTAAATATTTACAATATTTCCATCAGCTCTCGGAGTTTTCTGTCTGATAGGAATTGTGCAGCTGCACACAGAGGTTAAATTAGGCACATCATGGAGAGTACGGTTGCAGCAAAAATGGACTAATGAAAGTTTCCAACCCAAACCATTCTATGATCCTATGATTCAGATCTGAATGATATGGGAATTAAGGGAAAAAGTGGTGATGACTGATGGTTTGCTTGTTTTGATGGTGCAAAAGGACTGAGACCCACAGAACTCATCTATGATATTACCTGGGCATTGCTGCCTGGTGACCCCAGCTCCAGCCAGACCTAGGGCCTACGTTCAACAATGATGGGAGACATATAAGACCATTTAGGCAATGAAATTTGAAAACTGCAGCCACTTTATAGATTTGCCCTTCTTCTTTCCATGGTCTGAAATATCTCCAAGGGCAGTATTGCACCTCTGGCATTATTTGTGCTGGGACTTTGTTCACCTTATTTAAAATATTAATAACTAGCAAGCGGTCCTGGGAATACTTGAGGCTGAGGTGTTAATTGAGATGGTGAAATGAAATCTCATCATCTACTAACAATATACAGGAAACTTTCCTGCCTCCACAAGGTTCTTCTAACAAAAGGAATTAAAAAGAAAAATCATCCTCTTTTCTTGTACAACCAATTACTGGTTTGCATTTTCTGACACAGAAACCCACTGGGAATTTGATGCTAGCAAAAAGTGCTAGTTTCATGACTTGAAAAATGGCATGTCCTTTCCAATCCTTTGCATTTTACCAAACAACAACATTTTTCAGTTTCCTCTATCTAATTTGTAAAAAGACTTCCTTAAAATAAAATTGCTTGTGTTGATTTAGTTGCAGTCCCACTGTTAACAAGATTTGCTTCATTATGAATGATTAACAGAAGTCCAATCGTTGCGCAGTAAGCAATAAAATCTAATTTATCACTTCAATAAGACTACTTTGCAGGATGCCAAACAGTGGGAAATTTTTAAATCAGGAGAAAAAGAATGCATTTTCCTCATCTAGATAATGACTGGAATTTTTTATGTCTTTTTTGTAGAAAAAAATATTAAAATCCACTTTTGTAGGATTGCCATTGTAAAGAGTAATTATCCTTGATGCCTTTTGTCACAAAGATGATTACTGGTCTTTTAAGACTGCAGATACTGGATGAAAGTGTTTGTCTTTTATTTATGGACTAAACTACAAGGAGATATTTCATTCTCCTTGTAGTTTAGTCCATAAATAAAAGATCATCCAAATAATCTGAATATCAAAAAAAATATTGACATCTAAAATTTATCTCCTGTACACTTATATCTAGTCTAGGAGCATCTCCTCTCTCATTTTTCCGGACATGGACTACTTGGAGATCTGTAATGTCTATGATTTTTCAGAAACATTATTTAAAAAAGTAAAGCAAGAATTTTTCCTGAACAGGTACTGCAGACTATTGCCAGGGATTCAAAAATTCCAAGCTTCTGCTTGCTATTGAGAGAGAAACGTGACTCCTACCTGAATTGAAAGAGGTCATTGTACACAAGGCTTTGCTATATGAGCAAATAAAATTGGCTGATTTTTCTCAGGTTTAATGACCAAAAAAATTATGAGACCAAATTGTCTTAGAAATAAGTAAAACTAAAAATTGCCAATGGTTTCAGATACTGAAAAAAAACCCTAAACAAAGATCTGTGATAAAAACCTTATTTCTGCATTGCTAGGCACTATTTCCATTTTATAGAGGTGAGAAAGTTAGATGCAACAGGGCAAAGTCTGATTTCTAAAGCCCTTGTTTTTATTGCAGAGCAGCCCTTAGGTAGGTCTTCACATGATGCTCTTCACAGGCCTTAAAGGAGCATAAGCCTCTGCTTCAGCCATGGGAGCTGAGCCCTGTAAGAATCATATTTTAACTGTTAATGATGCATTACATTTCTATTTCCCCAACCGCACACTATCACTGTCTAATCTCATGACCCACTGTAATTTCCATCTAGCTAAAATGGTAGTTTTTATATAAAAGGCTAATCTTTGATTTTTCTCCTTTTCTCTGTTTTTCAAAGATGGATTGAGCTGCAGCTAGTATTGAATGGGATTAGGTCAGGGTGACACGAGCACTTTTAAATCTCCTTTCTCAGCTGTGTCAGGATTTGTAATAAGGCAAAGAGCAAGGTCTGCCATTATGGAGAAGCTCAAGAGTGCAGGGTTTAGTGAGGCACCCAGGGACAGCAGAGTGAGGGGAAAGAAAGGAAGGAGAGAAAAAAGAGAAAAGAAAGAAAAGAAACCCAGCTCTTCTAATTTTTATCTCCTCTTTACTTCCTTCCATCTCCACTGCTTTGCTCAGATGATGTCTTTCTAAACTTTAATATTGAAAATAAATAAATGAACACCTGATAAAAACGAAATTTGAAGCAGGTCAAGCAGCACCAGCTTAGTCTTGTTAGAAATTCGGCATTAAGGCAAGCTGTTGGAAATGCTTCTGAGTCCCAGGCTGGGGAAGAGGAGCAGGAAGAAATGGGGGAAGGGAATCCCCATTTAGTTTGAAACCTTCTAGCTAAACTAGAGAAACAAAAACCTGAAGATAATAAGAAAAACCTTTACTCCGTTGACTGCCCTTTGGTCACCACAGTGCATTGCTACTGAGGTACTGAAAAATTTAATCTCACTTGAAAACCTTTGTCCTGAGAGCAAGATTTTTAAATAAGAATAAATCTCACCCAAGAAATCCATCCTTCTGCGTAGCTCGGGGAATGGGTAGAGATTGTTCTTTGATGTTCAGTCTCTTGGAATTCAACTTAGATCACATTTGCCCTTCCTCCTGCCTGTGGCATTGGATTCTAAGAGAGTTGGCCTGCTTAAATTTTAGCTTTGAATTAAGAAGTTCAGTAAAATCAGTTCCCAATCTGACTTTGAAGGTTAGCATTCAACATCATCAAAAGGAAATCTAGCTGCCCGTGAATGCTGCCAAGCCAAACAGCTATGCAGATGTTGAAAGAAGAAAAAAAGACACTTTAGTTTCATCTTATGGATATGGGCAGAGGAAATGAGGAATCAGATAAGAAAAGTGAATAAGAAGGGAAATTTGTGAAAAAATGGGAAAAAAAGAAGATGAGGGAAGAAAAAGTAAAAGTAATGTTTTTATTTTTAATATTCATCTTGCCTCAGAAAAACAATTTCTTTTTTGATTTGGAGCTACATAAAAGATGGATTTCACGCATTTTATGGCATTTTTTGTCATGCAAAGTAAAACACTTCAACATAAACATTTTGTAACTTAAGCTATGTAATAACTAAATGCAAACTCTGTAAATAATTAAATCTAGGAATTTCTGCATTAATAAATTGTGGCAAAGGTGGATACGGCAAAATGACAGTTTTTTCCTTAGCAAGATTATTAAAACATGATTGAGTTTTGCAATACAAAATTGCTTAAATGTAATTAGCTCATTTGAACCTTTCAAATCTCTTTCTCCATACTTCATCCCAGTACTTTTCCAGTTGTTATTTTTACAGAATCATATTAATGGAGCTGCAATTACTTTTGATCATCATCATCTGAATAATTTACTTAAAATCTTTCAGTCTGGTTTTCCTGTTCAGACTATTTATAAAGGGTATGCAAATGCTCTGGGAATTTAAGAAATATACCATATACTAGAAGCTAAGCACAAATATCTTCCAAGTGTGTGTACAAACACAGACATTACTGATGTTTCAGAAAATCCATCCTTCAAGCAATTCATTCACAGGGACCTTCTACCACCCAGATAATGGAACAAATGAAAATAAATAGGGCTTTCTGTCTTTCTGCTCATTTTCACTCTTGCAGACATTACCCTGGGGTCTGAATAACTGGTCTTGTTCCCTGCTGCGCAAAGACAAGGGGCTGACTTGGCATGAGGAACTTGCAAGACACGGAGGTAACGCATCATCCATGTTTCTTCCTCATCACATCAGCAGCTGGTGTGGAAATTCCTCAGCACTGCAAGCCTCCTATAATATTTCCCATGGGAAGATATTGATAGAGGCAGAAATGGAGCTGCAAAACCTTCCAGAAGATGTGTTTTGCCATGTGGCTCTCTATTTTCTTGATCTTTGGCTTTATGCAGTCTGAGAAGCAGGATTATAATAAAAAAATTAACGTTTAAGTGCAAAATGAAACTGCAGCCCAGAAGGGAAAATAGGAAAAGCAAAGTAAAACGGGTTTGTGGGCTTCACCTCTCATGGAAAGAGGCTATTGACCTCAAACATGGTCAAATGTCACCTGGACAAGCGCTCACAGGGAAATCAAATTCCACCTGGACTGTGTGGTTCCACAGGCAAAGCTGTTGGGAAAGCACAGGCAGCTCTGGGCACAACAACTTCCCAGGACTGCAGAGAGCTGTGAAATCTCTATGGGAAAGCACTGGCTCGCTCAGACTACCAAGGCTGGAGATGAAAAATACCATTTGCCACAACATGCGGAGCGTAATACCTTCCCCTCCAACTTGGCACAAGCACTGCCTACACAAGAGAGCTGCAAAGTTTGAGACTTGCAATAGATTCAGGGAACTAAACATCCAACAACCACTGGAAATGACAAATAATGGCCACAGTGGCCCACAAGGATATTTTTATGCATACCAAGTCAGGAACCTTCTGTCAAAGCCGGCACAAAGAGCAAAGGGCTGAGCTAGGAAAGGCATGACAGCATCAAACACACTTGTATTCTCTACTACGGAAAGTGAAGTTCATTTCTTTAAATAAGATTACCAATCCAGAACATTTTTGACACAAGGCGGATACCTTTATCTTAACATCCAGCAAACATCTTGACCCAAGGGATCATATGGCAGGGAAACAGAAGAAACACAGAAGTAAAAATGCCTGATAATTATCCCTCTTGTGAGTTGAAAACCACATCAGATTCCAAAAAAAGATAACAGGATCTGTCAAGGTTGCCTTGATCAAGATACAGTGAAACATAAAGTCATTTTATTATAAACAAGCCTGGAGCCTACTCAAGCTGTTTCCTCCCTTGGAAACTTCGACCTGCCTTGTCTTCACCATTGATTTACAAGGAGTTTGTATTGACAACTCAAGTGAAGAATTCTTCTCTTTTTTCCTAGCATGGCATCTCCCGTTGCTTTGTACAATCCTCAGGGCAAGCACCAGCACAGACAGAAAACTGTAATGCTAAAATAATCATAAATTTCAAACTGAAGATTTAAAAGAGCCCTTGCAGTATAAGTCTCAGAGAAGCTGTTAAATGAGGATAAAATCATAACTCTCCAAGGCATATATCCTGAAATGTGTCTGTCCACAAACATGACAAATGCAATGAGAATAGATTTAGAAAATTTAATTTGAAGTTCATTGTTTTCAGAGCTTCTGAGGAGCAGAAAACTAACCTATACTTGAGAAAGCTTCATTATAACAATGCTATTGTGATATGAAAATAGCTGTACTTCTTTCATCTTGTTGGATTTACATTTTGGAACAACCTGCCAGGATTAATACTGATTCAGGGATAAATGTGTTGTGCACGATGTAGCATTTTGTCAAAAACAAGTGAGAAAGAAAGACCTTACATCCCTTCGGCAGAGACGGCCATCACTTTTCTGTGCCCGCTCTTCATTGCAAGAGTTCTGCTGATGTTCTAACACACATTTTATTTACAAATAACCCACTGGAGTTTCACATGTACAACCACATTACATCTCATTAGAGTCAAACCACTGACAATACTGCATGTCAGCCCCAGGAAGGGGAGCAGGCAGAAAATAACAACTGACAGAACAGACATTTCTGTACATCCCTCTTTTTGTTCCCCTTCTCATGAGAATTCAAGGCGCTGTGCTCATTAAATATCTGCCTTACAGTAAGCAACATATATTAACGTTACAAATAGCTCGCGTTATTCATAAATGAGGAATAGATTAATTTTTTTATGAATTTCCAAGATGAGGAATTTTTGGTGTTGTTCAGGCTCCTGCTCAGACTTCAAAATGTCTCTTCTCTCCTTTGACAACGTCTGTTTCACAGAGGCAGAAAGTTGCCCTTCAAGCTAATAAGTCACACAACTGTAAGCACAGGGAAGGACCGTGTGTTCTCTGTTAGACATTAGTACTCAGCATGACACTTTAAATAAGTTACTTTATGCAGCACAAAAATGACCTTGGATTATAACTTTGATTCATATTTTATGTTGTCAGCCTGCAGAATTTTTATTGGAATTGATTGTTCAGGAAATCACTGTATTCAATCCATCGACTTCTTACAACCCTGAAAATTATTGTAATTTAAACAGTATCAGAACAGGAAGAGGACTTCTGAGGTATCATTTTAGGAAACTAGGCCCAGGTTATTTATAATAGGCAAGGTGATACTTGTAATTAATTTTCCTCTCAAAGCATTCATGTCTGACTGAAGTCTTTCTGATTCTGAACAGCTCTATATGGCTGTCACAGCAAAAACTGGTTACAGAATTAACAGGGTAAATGTTCTTTCCATTTTCTGTCCACAGGGCTGAATGTGTTACTCCAAATCCTTCCTGGTTTGAGAGACAAATCTGCACCTGGTTTAAGATGCCATTATGTAGAGGATGGGAAGGCAATTGAAGGAGCTTTTTTTCCTTGACATGGTTGTTTTCAGCTTGGCAACAAAGAATCCCAATAAACTCCTTCCCTTTCAGCTGGACTATTGATGTGAGTTTTGCACATTGGTTCTTTTACATCTTCCAGTACATAGTGCAGGAGTTCGAGAATTATCATCAGAGCAGTTATGCTGAAGTCCAATATCCTGTACTTGAGAGAGGCTGTGGCCAGCTGTGGCAAGCAACCCCGTACACAAGTAACAGTGGATAACATGCACCAGGGACCCTCACCTCTGAAAAGTTAAAGATCGAGCCATGCCTCTGTTTAGCATCCCACACTTATTCCCATGTTGGCTCTTCCCTCCATGAACCCCGCAACAAATAAGCCTACCCTTCTCATAACTTCCTTTAGAAAGCCTCTGCATGATCTTATTAATGTCCATTGCTATAATTCCAAATAACCTGGTAATTCTGAATAAGGGTGAGGGTGTTTTCAAACCACCTTACTCTTCCCTGGCTTTTAGCTTCAGCAATATCATTTGATGAAGAGTTGCAAGTTGCTTGAAAAAGTAGGTCTGCTTTTCAGTTTCTCATCAGGTTTTTTAATAGCATGATGCTAGGTCTGGCTTCAACCATCTATACCAAAAAACGCATTTCTGAGTGTAAACAATGTAAGCTTTGATTTCTTTTCCTTATATTGTTAGACACATAATCATTTGTTCTTCAGAAAGGAATAAACCTTTCTGCAACAGGAAATGAAATTTATAATATCCATCTCTGCAGCTCCTAAGAACTTCCAGTTCCGGCCCAAAAGTGTTCCTTTTCTGGGAATGAGAAGCAATTATCAAAAAATAATAACAGGGATACAGCAAAAGATGATTGTCTGTGGCTGCTGACAGAAAGTCATTCCCCATTCCACACACAGGTCTAGCCAGACGCATCACTTTGATTTATTAGCAGAGACAAGCTAATGAAGAGGAAAATATTTCTTCTTTGTTAAAGGTACAGACAACCACTAAAAATCAGGTAAGTATTTCTACGGTATTTGTCTCCAGGATGTTGTATAGAAATATCCTTTAGGATCTTTTTTTGTGTATGTGTACTGCTGTGTGCTGTTGTAACACAGAAAAAGTGTTTCGCCAAGGTGTAATTTCATCAGTCTTAGGATATCAAGAGATTCTTTGATATCCCAAGAAAAAGAAACTTTGGTTTTATCTTATAACAGCTTTCTTACAACCACTATAAACTAATTTGCTTTTCCATTGCATCAGGAACTAGATAAGTAACTTTAAAGTTCAATTCTGCCTACACCCATAAAGTGTGCAAGGCTGGGCAGGTATGGGCAAGCAAGATATTACAGTCCACTGACCATTATACTAAAAGGCTTTAAGAAAGGGTGGGAAAATAGAAAGCAGTCATTTTGACGTTAATTAACATCAATTGGAGAACATTTAGATCAAAAGGAAACACTTGAAAAGCAGTTCTAAGAACAGCCAGCTTGGTTTCTTCCTCTGCAAAACAAAGCCAATCTAACTTGTTCCAATTATTCAAAGCCATATTACAGGTGGTCAAGTCTTCTGGATCTGTGAACTTCTGAGACTACTTTCTAGGTTCCTAAAAACCAATTAAGCCCCATGAATGGATTTGTTAAAATGTAAATAAAGCTGAAGCAATTTTAATTCTAGACTAAATACCACCGCCATTGCCAAATGGCAGTGTGGCTATAGAGGCTGCAATACTCAGCCATTGAATGCTTGCAGATTTTGGTTGTGTTACATGCTCAAGTTATATGCTTAGGGCACCGCAGTCCATTAAGCCATCCTTACATTCCCTCTGTAGTGGCAGGTAAAGAGCCCTTGGTTTTCCAGCCAGTTCAAACTACAGCTCTTGGAAATTGTTAAAGCTGACCAGGAAAGATCTTGAGCAATCTGATCTAACTGGCTTTGCTTTGAGCAGGGATTGAGGCACAGGACCCCTAAATGCCCTTTCTGAACTAGCTTGCTGGAGTCAGGGATTTTACATGTCTTGTGGAACCAAGACTGGTTAGACAAATAGATCTGGTAACATTTCCCATCTATAGATCACAGTAAAATATTATGTATAAATCTCATAGAAATTTACAGTGGATTTTGGTCTTTCAACTTCCTTTTCACTCTTGGTTTGTTCCTGAAGACAAAAAGAACTATTAATGATAATAATTTTACAGCCTTAACAAATCTTTTAAAATATATCTCCTTTCAAAATGTATTGCCATTCTTACATTTCATTTCTAAATTTGCTTACTGTCCTTTATTCTCATGTTCTGAAAAGAATTCAGAATTGGAAATGCCTGGTGGTACTATCATTACCATAATTTACAATCATCTCCATTTCCCCCACACTACTCAAATAATGTAGCAAGAATAATGAGAACAGTTCAGGACTATTGCAAGCAACATTACCATGAAAAATTCACCTTGAGCGAAATCTATTAAGGAGTCAAATGCTCATGTCCTAGGTAAGAGTCTTTGTGTGTAACAAAGTCCAAAACTGATTTTCTCAGATTCCAGTCATTCAGTTGTTAGGTCATGCTGCAGCACCAGCAATGTTTCCTGCAGATCTTCTCCAGCCCAGGGATTGCCCTGGGTCTGAGGGTGCCAAAGAGCCAGCCCTTCAAAGAGGCACAAACAAGGCATCTTCATCCCTCCCACTTCCCCACCATGCTGGATACTACAGACTGTCTCAGGGAATACCAACCAACCAAACCCACACCAGATTGCTGTGGTTTAACCCCAGCTGGCAACTAAGCACCACCACAGAGCCGTTTGTTCTACTCTGCCTCCAATAGGAAGATAAATCCTGTTTTTCCATTGTCATTGCTTCAGGCTTAAAGACATATTTAGGCTGGATGTCACTTTAGGTTGCTCTCTTAAAATAGTTTCAGTCTCTACATTGATCCATCACATTTGTCATAGGACTATTGTATTTTTTGATCATACCTGGAGATACAGAATGGTCATAAGCAGACAGATCGGCTTCCATCACTTCCACTAGTTGCTGCTGTTACCTTCTCATCTACACATTACTGACCTTGGCCAGACGCTCTGGTTGCATGCAACCAACCAGAACATATTCATGATGTGAAACAAATTTCCATGACCTGACACTTTATCGATAAAAGCAAACTTGTCAGGTATTTAAAGACTCATTGTTTGTCAACTGTTTCAATACCTGACAATGTTTTGGTAAGTATCTTTCGTTGAATGTCAGCTGCAATTCCTACTAAATCTAATTCAGATTTGCAACTAGCCAAAAGGGAGATTCGTGATTTGGATAAAACAATGAAAACCTAATTGAACAATAACCTTAAAACTAAGAAACAATCTGTTAGAGACAAGATTATTTTACTGCTGTAAATTTTTATAACTGTATAATTGGTGTATTTGCCAAGTACATTTTCCCTTTTCACAAAATAAGACATAACACTGCATTTGCACTGACTAATTTAGGTGCCTAAATTGACAACAATATTTCATGTTTGAGTTCAGGAGGATTATTTGTGACTTCGAACTAATTTCCAGGTTGACTGACCTCACTCATATGGTGGAAGGGATGGACAGAAATAATTGCAATGCAGGTATTAGGCAGACTGCCAATTTAAATTCCCAAACTCATCTGTCAAAACTGCTGCTCCCAGGTCATCATGTATCAGTAGAATCAGCTTTTTTCTTTACATCTTTTTTAAGCTAAAGCTTTATTAAATGAAGTCTTCCTTTTCATCTAATTCTGTCAAATATATCTGATCAGTTATGAGTTAATAGTCTTACATGATATTTTGAAAATTAAAGCTACAGTTTATGTGTTCATTGTGAGAAGTCCATGGGTACTAGCTTTGGCTGAGATAGATAGACTTAATTTTCTTCATAGCTTGTACAGTGACATGTTTTGGATTTGTGATTAAAACAATGTTGATAACATATGGAAGTTTCAGTTATTACTGAACACTTTCATCACCTCACACAACCCCACTAGAGAGTGGGCCGGGCATCCACAAGAAGCGGGGAGGTGACACAGCCAGGGCAGCAGGCCCTGGCTGACCCAAGAGATATTCCACACCATATGACATCATGCTCAGTAATAAAAGCTGTAGGAAAAAAGAAGGAAAGGGGGATGTTCAGCATTTGTGTCTCCAAGTAACTGTTATGTGTTACAAACTTCTGCCTGAACGAATTCCTTGTCTTGTTTTCTTACGTGTGCAGCTTTTGCTCTATCTCAACTCATAAATATTTATGTCAAATCACAAGCTTTCATACTTACATCCTTCCATTTCTTTCCCACATCCCACTGCATGGGGGGGTGAATAAGGAGTTGTATGGTGTTTCACCACTTACTGGGGTTAAACTGTGACAATATGATATTCATGTAAGTCATGTGAGGGTGAAGTTTTATATATATATATATACACACACATACATATATATTAAAACCAGGCTTTTGGTGTGAAACAGTACTATCATATTTTAACATGAGCTGCAGTTTCTGCTAATTATGGTGAAAATGACACGATGGCCACTGGCCACAAAAGCTAATAAACTGAACATGTTCTGAAGCTTTGAGTTTCTTATTCATAAGGCAATTTTTCTTCCTTTGAATTAGTTCTCCCATGTTCTGTTCCCTAATTAAGCTCAAGTGCTTCTCTGTAAGAGCTTTCAAATGCTCTTACAGAACAGAAAGGTACCACGTTTCAAGAACACAACTTTTCTCCCTCACCAAAAACTAAGGACAAATACACTCCTAAATCAGGAGACAACATTTTCTGTGGGAAGCTGAGGAAGCAATTTCAGACTCAGTTTCTTCCTCTTCTGTCTGTACTGTACCTCGTACCTTTGGATGTCCAAGTACAAATGGTTGTAACAGCTGTTTTCATGGGGCTGGAAGTTAAACAAGCTCACACACAAGAACTATGAGTTGGTGTAAGTAAAACAGAATGGGGATAAAACTTACAGAGCTATATTGCATTTTCTAATGGAATTTAAATTATCCTATAAACTTCTTAGAGCTGTGCCATCAGTCACTTTATTGTCTGTGTTTAAAATTCTCCTATATGATGTAAGCTGCTAAACTCTCAGTGCATTGTTCCTCATATTTCAGAGACGAAGTTATTGTGTCAGGCTGCACAAGGTGCTATAGAGAAAAGTCACAGCATGAACACTTTAACTGAAAGGAAAATTCCAACTGGTTTTGTCCATCTCAAGATAAATGTACAGTAAAGCTACATCGATCCCTTGTGTATCACATAACATTTCCTTTCAGCTTGTTTCTCCTGTATTTAATCTGTTTGGCTAAAGTATGTTTTCCAAACAGCATTCATCTCAACCTGAAGACTTCAAGTGATAAAAAGTACAGGACTCTCTAGGCAGTTTGCTTTGGTGTTTAATTGATGTCATTGTTAAAAATGTGCACCTTAATTTGAACACAAATACATCTGCCTTCATCTGACTTTGGAACTGGTTCTCATTTAACACTTCTCTCCTAAACAGAAAAGTCTCTTTATACAAGGCATTTCCCCGATCCATTCATTTATCTACTATAGCACAGTCATTCTTCCATCTTCTCTTTGATGCATGAACCGGGCTGAGCTCCTTTATTATCTCACCACAGGACGTCTTCTATGCTTTGCATCATTTTAAAGACTCTGTAAATATCCCATCCTGTGACCAGCCAGAAGGGTCATGAATCCTTACTCCTTGTCACCTGTCTTCACTGTTTCCTTTGGCTGGATGGCATGGATTAACAGTGATTCTGCAATTACTCCTAGCCCCTTGCAGTCTCACATTCGGCATGAAAACTGCCCTACGACATGCATTTATCTTATTTCCACCTTGTTTTTCTTCAAGCCAGGCTTGAGAGTTGAACTCCAAAGGCTGTTATTTTTCTTAACACACAGAGGCAAAGGCAGTGGTTGCCAAGCAACAAGAGCCACAGGAACTTTTTTTTCCCTGAAAATTTCTTCCTCCCACTCGGATTTTTTTCCAATTTGGAAGCCTATATGTACAAAGTATTTTATGGAAAAGAAGCCACCTAATGCCCTTTGAAATCAAAGCAATGATCAAAAGCTTAAAGGCTGTATCATTAGAGAGTTCAGAAGCATCTGGAATGTAATGCTGTCAGATTTGGCTTAGTGGCAGTCAGAATATTCTGAATTTTTAATGATGTTTTTCCCATCTCACCATTAGCCAGAAAATGAGACTGAATTACTGAGACCTTATTGATAATATATAACAATGAATTTTGAAGATTCTGACCTTTTTCTTCCTAGAGAAAAACCCACAGTGTTAAAGTAGTTGTATAGAATCATAGAATCATGGAATGGTTTGGGTTGGAAAGGACCTTAAGATCATCCAGTTCCAATTCCCTGCCATGTGCAGAAACACCTCACACTAGACCATGTCACACAAGGCTCTGTCCAGCCTAGCCTTAAACACTTCCAGGGATGTAGATTTTCCACTTCTCTGGGCAGCCTGTGCCAGTGCCTCAACACCCTCACAGTAAAGAACTCCTTCCTTATACCTAACCTGAACTTCTCCTGATTGAGTTAAGCATCACTGCAGGACCTCCATCTATGCCTAGAACTAGAAATGTACTGT
>JANHGB010043428.1:10346-28943 GCA_026283785.1 Coracopsis vasa | reverse complement strand
GGGTGGTGATGTGTCCTATCACTGGCCTAGCAGCCATCAGGCAAGATGGGCCAAGGGTCAGGTCCATCCACTGATTCCACATAGCTTTTCAAGAACAGGACTAGGGGCAGGCATGGCTGAGACGGGGCAGGCATGGCTGAGACAGCTCAGCCAGGCACTGGCAGCACAGAGCTGACCTGAAACAGGGTTTCTGAGCACAAGGGTGTGAGGTAAATGCCCCAGATGAGACTGGGCAGAGCCATTAATGTCTAAGGGCATTAATTAACAATGAGCATCTCTGGAAAAAGTAGTTTTAATTGAAAAAATGTCCCGCACTACTGCAGTTACGAGGAAATGAGTGGCATATTGTAAGGAAAACTCATCTAAACCAACATAGTATTTCCTAGATTATAAAGTTTCTGTTACGCCAAACAAGCATACTCATTTTTATTATAGTACATTCCTAGCCAGTTCTTAAATTGTAGATACAGTTGATTTCTATTTTTTATGTAACCTTGTACATTATTTTTCTCTTTTGAAAAATCTCATGACATTAAATTGCAGAGCTCTTCATGGCTATCGCTGAGAATGTTTACATGCTCAATTCACAGGAAAAAAACAGGATCCTAAGAAATTGCCTGAATTATCAGTGCCACGGAGGACAGATCGCCCAGTTATGGGAATTCAGAGTAAAAAGAATTTTATAAATACAAATGCAGTTGCTGTTATCACAGGGCAGCCTAAAAAGCCTCAACCTATTTATGTTGATAGAAGACAGGGAGATAAATATCTGCTTGAAACTTCAGGACTTCTTCCAAAATATATCAAAAAAAAGGTAAGCTGTATTAAATTATAGTGGAAATACTAGCAGCGATGCCTGTTTTAGGTTTTCTATTGCATTTTCCTATGGAATGTTTATGATTCTTTTTGAGATGTTTAGATACCACTGCTATTTGTGGTAGACACCTGAAATTCATCAATGAGAAATCACTGGCACTAGAGTTGGGCCTTGCCTGTGCTCTGTATTCACTTGCTTATGCTGTCAGCAAAAATTGGCAGAATGGTGCTGCTAAAGCAATAGAATATGGGTTGCATTGGGAACCCAGGGAGTATCTAATGGGGAGACAAATGGAGTTCTGTGATGAATGAATACTTGGTCTTTAGGAAAGACAGGCAGGGACGAAGAGGTAGGGATAAAGGAGCTGTTCATATATACGGAGGTCTTCTATAGAACTGGCAACAGGCTAGTTGAGCTTGTGGGTCAGGATCAAAGCAAAGGCCAGTAAGTGTCAGAAGTCTATTTGTTATGGACTACCCAATCAGGTGAGCAACTTGAGGAAATATTCAGATCACAGTGCAGCTTCTTATGGAAGACTTCGCCCTCCTTGATATCTGCTGAAAGGACAGCACAATGGAATGAAAGCAATCCAAATAGGTTCCTGAAATGTGTCAGCAACAGCTTCTTAACAGAGGTGGTGGATGAGCCAACCAGTGGTCATGCATTTCTGGTTCTGCTACTTAAAAATGAGAAAGAACTGGTTACGTGTTAATACTGTTCACTCTTTTCTGTGGCATACAATGTTCAGCAAAAATCAGAATGCAGAAAGGCCTTTCAAAGAAAGTAAGGAATGTGTTTCAGAATGTAGAATCTGACACCATATAAAAATGTAAAATAGCTTGCTGTCATTAACAGGTTCCAAACTCCTCACTCGACCAGCAGCTCTTATAAATAGACATTTTGGTTCCTGTGTCCTGTTGTCTTCCAAGGTTGCGAAAAGAAAGCGAAGGGAATTGTTTATGCATTTTGCTTGGGCTGCAGTCTTGTTTGATACTTCCAAGAACATAGCAATGTAAGATTTTATTGCTCAGTCACACAAAATTCCATTTCAAGCTGTCTTTGCAAATGTAATGTACTATGGATGACAGGTCTTTGTTTCCTTCTTAGAAGCATATATAAGAAAATTCTTTCTTACCCTTATAGGATTTTGGTGCTATACCAAAATACGTAACACGGAGAAATGAAGAAAGGGAGAGAGCTCAGAAAGAATATGAGGCCAGTATCTTTGAGAATCTCAGGAAAAAAGCCATGAAACGGCTAACTGATGAAGAAAGGCAAACTCTCCTGCAGGTGCGTATTTTGATTTAGTGTAATTTATAACATCTATAAACAATCTAATGTAAGTCCATATAAATAATAGTATACTAGATTTTAATTAGCTACTTTTTCGCTAGATGGAGCTATAGAATAGTTGTAAACTGAACTGAACGGAGCTGATACAGCTAGTTTTAGTCCAGTTTTACAAGTAGTTCAATTCCAGTAGATAGAAGGGTGAAGATTAAGATATTTTTATGGGGGGAAAGGCATGGGACGGACTGATGGTCCAGCAAATTAACTATGCAGCAAAAATACATGTGCAAAAAGGCATGTGAGTTCAGCTGCTCACAGTTCTGCATTTAGTTTGATTAAAAATATGTTCTATATTTTTAAAATAAAGTGCATTGAAATATTTTTTAACTTAAAAGGTTTTATATTTTTTTTACATTAATTCAGTATTTTCTTTTAATTTTTTCAAAAATGATTGCTCTTTCATGGACCAGATTAGTTATACAGTTATATTATCAGGAGGAATTAGTGTCCCCAGGGTATGTGGCTTCTACCCCGTGCTCAGCTGTAGACATATGGGAATTCCTCTCTTTTAAAATAATTGACATTGCTAGTGAACACATGTGCTCTATCTGATTTGAAAGAATATGTGGCAATAGATGTTTGAGAATAAAATCAAGCCTCCTGAACTTATAAAAATAAAGGGGAATAATTTCTGCCAACATTTGTTGAATTCTCCATTACGCTTACTTTGGTTGGGAGAATAAAAGAGAATGTTGATAAATGCAGTACATACTTCTCACTGATCCAGCATGTATAAGAATTCCTTATATAGAGTTAGATACTCAGTTTGTGATCTAGCGCATAGCAATAGTGGTCGGCATATTACATTGCTGTTAGAGGAGCTCAGAGGGAGATTTTTATAAGAGGGAGTTATGATCTGATTTTGATCTCCCCACTCTGTAGGGATAGAGTCAATTGTGATGAGTGCATGCTCTCATGTGTTTAAAAATTCACATTTTTCAGTGATTTTCAAACTAGTTTTTGCTAATGTACACAAAGACCGATTATTTAAAAGAAGCTATAAATGACTCTTCTATGAAAGTTTTGGAAATACAGTATTTATTTTCATGACTGTGTATTCATAAACTCTACCTGATGCCTTGTAGGCTAGGAGATTTACTTAAGTAATTTACAACCTTGTATTGCAAAGACAAGTAGCATTGAAAGGAAGTACATAAATAGCCTTGTTGCTCTAAGTTTCACATGTTGAAGTAGGGTTTTTATACTTATGTAGTTATTCTACATCAGTATTGTTGGAATACCTTTATGGACAACACCTAGATGCTTAATACGAATATGCAAAAAGCACAAACTGCTGTGCAATAAATACACTGCTTTGAATATTAGTTCATATTTTAAAGTGTTTTTCTTATTACTGGCAAGGAGAGGTCTTCTTTTTTCTGTTAAATCGGTTCATACAGTGGACAAAATCAGACAACTTTTTAAGTGAGTTCTGAAATAAAAGCGACAATCTTCAAAGCTAAATATGTATTAAGAATAATTCCTCTAAATTTAACTTCAGAATGTTAGTCAATTAGCCAGTCTGGGAAAAGAGGTGCTTAATGACAACGGACAAGAAGGATATGAGGTTGGAAATCACAACATGCCATAAAATCAATGTGTCAGCTGAATCTCATTTTAGTTATAGAGGAGAGTTGAAAACTGCACTTCCCAGGAGAGTAACTTCAGTTCTCTTGGGGACTGAATGGTTCCTAAGATCTCCACTAAGGAAACAGAACTGAGAGCTGAAAATGCTTTGGAAAAGTGTTTTCTCATTGCTAGCCATACTGTATTATTTACTGATTGCTGTATGAGTCCCTTGTAGTAGGTGTGATTGATAAAGTTCACCCATAGTTTTCATGAGGACATTTGATGCACAGCATAAACTCTACTAAATCTCATATACACATGTATAGGATGTGTAGATTTTGATTATCCTTTTGAGGAGGGAAAGTAAGAACAATTGTTCCCGTAATTGTGAGGATATACAGACACGTTTTACATTTAATTTTTCTACCACAGCCTGGTTCCATTCAGCATATGTTGGTAGACAGAAGTTTGTATCTGTATGATTTTTTTTTTTAAGGCAGGCCTTTAGTCTTGGGGGTTTATATATGGAAGATACAGTTCACTTTATCTAGTAAGGTAATTCTTTGCATAGCAGCATTCAAGGAAGCTAACAGTTATTGAAATTATTGTTGATAGCATCAGTGACAGCTAGGGGTTTTAGTTCAAATGTTAAGTAAGTTGCCCATAGATGTTATCATAAATGTAGATTAGGAAATGCAATTATTTAGAATTTTTGCAAAGTATTTCATTGAAGTTAGAATATTGTGGGATCAGTTTGGTGTCCATGGTCTGAGCAAAGTCTCAGTTATGGAAAATAAAGCTGGTGGTGAGATGAACTGAAACTGCCATTGAATTTTGGCTGGAGTTCCAAGTATTGGTACTATTTGTGATTACTTAAAGTAGGTAACACCACTCTGTGTCATGTGGCGATATCTGTGGTAGCCAGGTTGCTGTTTACAGGGAAGTGATTTCTGTAGTGCAGTTTGTAAGATAATTCTTGTTGCATTTTCATATATTTCCTTTTCATTTAATGGCACTAGGGGCTGAAAAAGAACTGGGAAGAAGTGTATCATGAATTTCAGGGTCTTCCGGTAGACACGGACACCATTCCCAAGAAGATAAACAAAGAAAAGCTGGAAATACAGATGAAACAACTGGAGCATGACATAGATGTAATTGAGAAGCACAAAGTTATCTACATTGCAAATGAGTAAGGACTGTTTTTCAGATATTGTCTCTTTCCTCCTTTTTCTCTACCCATGCATCTCCGAGAAGCGCCCCTAAATTCTCAGAAGAAATTGACGCTGCCAGCTATTCAAAAGAAAATATTCAACTAATGTAACTATGTAGCTTCTTATAAAAGTTGTTACATATAGCTCTCATCTGTACAATTCACAAAATGTTTTTAAATAAAATTAAATTCTTAGATTTTGAGTATAAAACTGTGAATTTAATCTATTATTTTTCATAATTTTTATTAACTACTAAGATTTCCATAAACATCATACACAACACATAAAAAATACTGTTTCATATGTTTGGAGCATTTCTTTTCTTGCATAGCCAGAACAAAGTGAAATAATTGGCTGCTGAAGAGATCTTGGTAAATACAACTTGAGGGTGGGATGGCTTCTGGACTAGTCTCTAAAGAGCTGTTGCACTTTACTTAAAAGCTTGAGTGATAGTATTTCTAAAAAGCTTGGCTTCTGCATAACATTTTGTGTAATAATTTTTTGTTACAAAAACTCAGTTTTTATAGTGGAAGCCTGTAATGATATAGACTTCATGCAAGACAGATACCACATGTAGCTTTCAGTGTGTGTTTATGTATAAATAATTCTGTAATACTATAGTAAATCTACAGCTAAAGTAGAAAAATGTGGTTTGATTTCTATTGTGTGTAACGTTACAATGAAAGCAATACACTAGCAAGTGAGTCAAAGCCTAGGCGGAAATTATATCTGCACACTACAGTGCAATTATTTGCATAAAAAGAGAAATTGTTTTTCTTTCCTACACTTAACTTTAGTTTAAGCAAAAGGTTTTTCTGTATGGTATCAGTCATTAGCACCAGCAGCTGTTGTGACATCATAGTATCTGACATCGGCAGAGGATGAAGTAAAAAATTTCAAATGAGCTATTAAAAGCCAGTTTTTCACGTACAGTAAGTTCCTTTCATGAATGTGTCAGGGAATGGCTTTTAAGACTCCACAGTGATTCTAGGCTGTATTTCTTGTGTATCTTAAACTTGTCTATGACATGCACTATGAAAGCATGGGCAAGCAGGAATGTGTATTTTGTTCTCTGCAACTTATTGTTCAGCAATCATGTTTATTTTTGAGAGATATAAGCTGGAAGCAAGCTGTGGTTTTGTAAAGTATGAATTTCATTTACTGTTTACTCAACAGAATGACTTACACTGTATATTTTAACAAAACCACACCAATTACTGGCACTTAATAACATGTCACATTATCTTCTAGTGAAGTACAAGATGCCTTTCATAAGAAATTCTATATAATCAAACATGGCTCTTTCTTGTGGCTTAAAATAAGATCCTGGATTTGACTCCAGAACAGCGTGCATTCCCACTGCCTCACTCTCAGCTTTTAGTTACTTGTAGACCATTTGGCTGAATTAGGTTAAGGATGTGGGTTGGGTTCTTCCATTTATCATCAGTAAACTTTATGGAAATGCAAAGTGATGGCTTATCCCAAAATTTGTGACAAGCAACTAAGCCACACTTGGAAACATTCATCATCATGACTGTTTTTTAAAACTGGCAGAAGGATATTAGTATATTATGGAGAAGTTAGGAAGTGCATGGGAAGGGATGCAAAAGTATTCCTGCTTAACAGGAAAGACCAAAGCCAGTATACTTCTGTAGCTGAGTGGGCTGTCACTAATGTGCTTCAACAGTATTGTGGAATTTTTTTGTATAAAGCTTTAGAGGTAGCTCTGCTGCCATGCAGGATACATGACTCTCTTGATACATGTGAATAGCTTCTGTCATCCTGTGAGGAGGTTGTAACTCCTTCCATCTATTTTGATGTGTATTCCATGTGACCTACCAACACTTCTGATTATGGACCAAATATATTATAATGAAAACCATTGAAAATACACACAGAAGGAAATCATACTTAATCTTTAAATCTCTTTGGGAGGTATGATAAAATAAACTCACAGAATCCAAAAAATGTAATTTATTTATATATTTATGTATTTATATGTTCAGGAAATGCCAATAATTGAAGGTCTAATGTTCATAAATCAACTCATAATTACCATCAGTATAACTAAAGCAAAAAAGTGAGTAAGCGAAATTATTCTGATAGGCTTATTCTTTCATAAAAGATATTAAATACTAAATGAAACAAGTCTACCCACAGGCTAAAAAGTAGCATTGCTAGTTGAAATGTTCTCTGAATTCACTAGTCAATTACTGCTAATCAATGAAATAATGAGAAAGAAAATAATCCAAATGCTTCTAGTACTTCATAATTACCAAACTGGTATTTTTAAACAGTCCATGTTAAATTGGATGACCATCAAAAAACACATGCTAAACAGGCTATGAATGATGTATCAGTCAGTAAGAACTATGCTGCCACAAACAGAAAATATTTCCTGTTGGAAGTTGTGCATGACAAAACTGTGTATCTATTTTTTAAAAATAGCAACATGAAATTATGATAAATATCTCACTGGCTGTTCTTCAGAATGAAACTATTTATATCCAGGAAGGAAGGGATCAGATATGGCATCGTCACAAACGCAGGGAGTTCCTGATTGTATGGCTCCGACAGAGCTGCCTCGACCAAGCATCAGGTCTGACCAGAGCATATGGGCTCCATGTGGCTGGTCTCAAGCACCGTGGTTTCTTGGGTTCTGCATGCATTCCTGGTGACCACGTCTGGGACAGTTCCTCAAGAATCTTCCTTGTAGAGGGGTAACAGCATTCCCCCCATGAAACAGTAAGGGCAAAATTCTGTGGGAGAAATAATACAGGAGATATTTCTTAGTGATTTCATTTTCCTTAATCTCTGCAGGTGGGTTTTATTGTAGGAGGGCATGTTCTGTCCTGTTGTGTGTTTGTGTGAAAAGTCATCATCACAAACTGCTGCTGTGATCCCTCTGCCACACAGCTAAGACCTAGTCCTTTCAATGGCATACAAAGTATCCAACAACTTCAGCCCTAATGAAGGCAGACATCTTTCAGAGAAGAAAATTTCACATATATGCAGATTAATGGCAGTCCTCGATAAATGCTAATCCTAGTCAACACTTTCATCCTCAGCTTTATGATACTTATAATAATAATAATATAATTACAGGAGAGACAGGTGGCAAAACCTATTATTAACATTGCCTGACATTTCCCATAGTTAAGGAAGCCAGCTGCTGAGCCCTATAGCTGACTGGGGTTGTCAACCCCAGTAACTTAGAGGCATATTGAGCCTGACTAACCTAAGTATCACTGGTCATTTCTCCCCATGAGTGGACATTTGAGGCAGTGATGTGTACTTGACTGATTGCAGGTTTGGCTTATTTTTCATTCTGCCTCAATCTTCCTTCAGCTCCTTTTTGTTGTGCAATGTTATGTAAATAAAATGTGAGTAAATTCAGGGTTTTCCTCCTCCAGGCTAAGCAGTGGCATTGTGGTAGGAATCCAAGGTGAGCTGAGTTTCTTGTGGCTTTTTTCTTTACTGTTTAAAGGGTGCTGAAGTAAACGTGGCTTCCATTTCACCAAGTTATAAAAAACTTACCTATTTTTTTTCTGAACTGTACCTCCAACAGATGAGCAGGCATAGCCAAATAGTAGACTGCATTCATGTCAGCTGGCCTTGTTGATGCTACTGTGAGGATGAACTTCTGTTCAGTCACAGTAGCAGCCTGTGTTGTTAATCCATTATTCCATGCCTGCCTCCACATTGACTCCACAGCATGGAGAAATTCACACAAACATGCAAACACTGGAGTAACTTTGTCTTCAAATCCTTCCTCAAATATTCCTTGCAGTGGTGCCCACCAAAAGTTTAACAACAGCCAAGCTGCTGCTGAGCTGAGATTAGGGTTTATCTCGCTGACCTATGCAGTTTTCTTGAACTCCCCTGGCACTATAGCCAGTTGTTTCTTGTCCTAGGCTTAGATTGTAAGTTATCTGTCATGGGGATCTTTTTTTCTCTCTTTGCTTAGTGTCTGAGACAATAAAATCTTTGTCTGTAAGTAGAGCTCCTACATGCTGACAATAATAATAATAATAATAATAAATATGATCATCTGGGGTTGAACTAAGACCATGCAATAAAGGGAACAGATTCAAGTTGTTTACTAAAAGGATGTTTTCCAAGAACCACATACAATTTGTTTCAGCAACTGGAAAGTAGGAGTTGAAGGAAGAGAAATGAGATTTAAAGCACTTAACTTATTCCCTGGAGCAGTATGATTTATTCATGTCTTTGTCATAGAATGTTTTTGAAATGCAATGGTAAATGACCTGTGTTTTTCACTGGTAAGCACTGATACTGCATTTCTCATATTTGGGGTTCATGACTTCTGCAATTTGGGCCCATATGTTTTAAATACAGGATTTGTGTGCCTAAAGTTTGAAGGTATGCTTTGAACCAGGACAGTGCTGTATAATAGTTTGACAGCTATTGTCTCAAACTGGTCACTCGAAATTCATTAAATTAATGATTAAGTTACTCTTGCTAGGTGAAAGCTCCCATATGGAAAATTCAGATGATTCAATACTCTAATTTCCAATGCTGCTATAAAGACAGACAAGCAGAACCATTCTCATATTGTTCCAATGGCCATATTAAAGCTGAAGAAGCAGTGTAACAATTCTGTCTTCAGAGGAAAAAAAAATCAACAGTATGCAACACATGGCCCCAATCACTGTATAGTTAAGAAACAATCACGTTTTGCTGTTTGCTCAGGAGGAATGGTCTGTCTTTTACACAAACAATACAATTAGCAAATGGTCTGGATCCAGGATTCCAGCACCCTTAGGGAGCTGGTCATTCTGTGCGGAGCTCAGGGCTTGGCTGGCCATGAACATTTCACCTACCTACGCTACAGGAGAACTTGCTGGACCAGATTCTGCTTTCCAACACTCTTCCTTCCCTGCACTGTTTATTCTAGGCAAACTGTGAAGTATACAAAATTACACCAAGGCTCCTGGGCTATTTGGAAAAAACAGTCCTTAAACTGCTACTTGTTTGCTTGTTCAAAACACTCAGAATTCTTTTGTTCCGCAGATTTTTCCAAATTTGCTGGAGTTTATTAGAAAACAAAAACAAAACTAAAAAATGGGGGGATGAAGCCAAGGGGACAATCTCTTAAAAACAAACTCTAACAGTTAAATTCATCACATTGGGTGTGACCCACTATATAGTTACAATTCCCTGGCTAGTTTTCATGGCTGTATGTGACGAATTTGTCATAGGATATGATGTGAGCAGAGTTTCTTTAAAATAATGCTTTACCAGTCAAATGTCAATGCACCTCAGTAGCTGGCTAGAGGAAATATTTGCATAGTATTATGAAAGAAATAAAGCTTATTCTAGCATTAAAGAACAAGAGGAAATTTTTGTTTGCATTTATTTCAGCTATAAAGAACTCTATATTAGTAACATGAACCTGAAAAGCAGGAAGAGAATCTTCAGGAGCCAGGAAATTGCAATGTGAAGCTCTCGCTGCTCCAGTCTGGCCCAGTGAGATTAATAACAAACAAAAATGTAGTTTTGTATTAAAGATGTTTATCATAGACCAAATAAGTCAAAGCCCAGAATTCTGTCAAGCAATGCCTAACAATGATTTAAAGGTCACAAAAATTTAGAAGCCACACCAACATCTTGAAAGCAGCTTTCAGCCATTTTCTTCTTATCGAAGTCACTATAGTTAATTTTCAAAGCCTGAGTCAGTCCTGTAGACTCAGAACAGGTTAACTGTGGCAGTTAAATGGTCCGAGCTTCCCTTGTGGATCTTAGATGCTGCGATTGCTTTAAGGCTGAACTTTCCAATTCCTTAAGGTGCTAGTTTTGCTGAAATTGAAGGCAGACAGAACCTAGATTCCAGCCTGTAGTGCCACTCCATCACCTGCCGAATGTAGTACAGTAGTCACAAAGGGAAAGTACAGCATCTATGCTACTGCACATTGTAGGACGCTTCCTAGGCCTGCCTAATTGGACAGCTTTCTGTAAGGTGTCCCTAGGTTCTTGCATGTAAGGGAATGATCTGAAACACTGCTTTGTGTTCTCCGAGATGCCTGTAATGCTGTCTGGCAAATATGTTCTGCTGCAGTCAGGATCGTCAGCAGCCACCCTTTGGGCTGGATGACTGCCTCAGGTAATGTAAAAGAACTCAAAATTCTGGAATATATTCAAACTGGATATGAAAGCAATTGTTTTCAACATGCCCTAAAGTACTGTATATGCTAGACTTTGGGGTTTAATATTCTCTTCAGTGATTATTTTACCCAAAAATGTCTTTCTCTGCAACAACTGGGGAGAGATCCCTTACCTTGTAACCATTGAGAAATGCAGGTTCATGCTTGATAAGATTGTTTACAGTTCTGCTGTTCACATAACAGCTGCAAGCAACAGGCAGAACCAGAATAAGAGCTCTTACTTCATTCCCTAATTGGCAAGCTTCTATCTAGGTAAGCCATACCTCTTGAAATATTCTGGATTTTCATGCCTTTCTTGTCTATTTTTGGTGTTTACATATCAAACTGAGCTGTCAAATGTTTGTTATGACTTCTTGGAAGGAGAATACATACTGGAGTTGCAAACGTGAACAGGTAACTCCACAATAACATTTGTCTTGGGCTGCTTTCTTCATATAGCCCTGCCCCCAACCTTCTATTTTCAACATTTCTTTACATTAGAGTTGTGAAAAGGTAGATATTGCATTCCTGCTTTTATCAGTAATAGGGTAATAGAGGAAAAGATGTGTTACTGAAATTGTCAAGTTCATTCTGTAAAGGCCCAAGGTACAATAATCACAAGGGGTTTGCATATAAATCTAAACTCTGCTTTGTTTCTCTGTGTGTCACTTCTTCCATCTGCTCCTTTATGTCTTTTGGCTATGTGTCCAGACCTACCCAGACCTACTTGTTAGTATGATCTACCCTATTTTATTTGTTCTTTTCCTCTCTGATGATTTTCCATGGTTGTATATCTAATCTATCTTATTCTTTTCCTTCTATTTTTAGTTTATAAACAAACAGCTAAACAAAGATAATAGAAATGCTCTACAGAATGCTTACAGTCTTTCTCACAGTCAAGGCCCCAATATCAAGTTTCAGATAATCATCTTTTGGCCTTAATAAAAAAAAAAAGGCTTTGAAAATCCACTGTAAATTCATACATTCTACACCATTTCATACTGAAAAAATCAGTGTTACTAATTAGCAAAATCCTTGGCAGCTTCATTTCCATCATGTACAAAGAACCTCATGAATTCTGGTTTCTATTAATTCTCTTGGTTTACAGAACAAGGAATTTGTCTCATTTGCAACAAAGCTAAAAAAAAAAAATATGCATTTTATGCCAATGAAAATATCTTACATGGAGAAGAGCAACTCTGTGGGTTGGACCAGTGGCTGCTGATAGGAGCATTACCCTTCAAATGTACCCCAGCTAAATATATCTAGTTTTTAATTTCCATACTCATATTTATTGTTATTAGCAAGACATGACACTTCATTTTACTTCTTAAGTGAGTCCTGGGAAATTGCTGGAAGAGAAGAATACCAAAAGGAAGACTTGACAAAATGCAGTCATCCAACCTTGATGGGAAGAATAAACATTTCCTGGTTAGGTTTTTCAGTACAATGCCAGAGGAATTTATTTTTTAGCATCTTTTTCATGTTAGTATTTTTAAAATTGTTAAGCTTCTGTCTGTGGTGTAGTTACAACAATCTCCTGTACTGCAGTGGTGTGATAAAGAATGGGGTTAAAAAAGACAGAAGATTGTAATAGTAACCCAACTAGTCCCAAAGAAATCAGTACTCATACAGCAGTGGCAAAACTGATCTGAGTTTCTAGCTGTAATCCAAATAGCTTCAGAACTATAGAGACCAGTTCTGTTTATGCAACAGCAGTTTTATCTGTAACGTGGGGTAACCAAGTCAGAATGCATTGGGTCCAGAGTGAATGTGGGCTTTAGGAGGGGTTTTGCCCACCTCCAAGCAAGAAAAATCTTCAAATCTTGAAAACTGGTTGTGGGTACAAATCAGTAGCATTTAATCCCCAATTTTAGATGAAACATTCGACTTTCTTTCTCAATAGTTGTACGAAATGTTCACATGCAATTGGAAGGCAAACATCTTTAGGGATTTTGCCCATTATGAAAACCTCCTATATATTTTACAAAAATATTTTTATTTACTTTATGTAGGTTTGTGTAAGTCTGTATATGCTGTTCATCAAATTCACTACTTTTTATTAAGTTTATTTTAAAGCACTATTAAAGGAACTGGGTTTCTTTTCTCCAGTATAACTCAGTCCTCATATAGAGGCATCACTTCTGGAGCAGACATTCTGGAGTCAGCCAGTGTCACTTTGTAAACCTGGTCTTCTGTTCTTTAAGACATGTTGTCAATTGTAGCAATAGTTCATCTAAAAATAGTTCCTTAATCCACCAAAAAGCAAATAAATCTGGATTCATACAAGAAACAAAGCATTTACTCCAAGATGATTTTTAATTGCTTTAGTATTTAGCCATATTTTAATTGGTGATTCATTTATAGAAGTTTTCTTAACACCAGATTCCTAAGCTATTAATTGTCTATCAGTTCTAATGCAAGTGCACTAACAGGATGCAACTAAAAGCCTGCCCATGTTGGACAACAAACTTCTGTTGCAGACAGACAAGGTGTGTACTCTGGATTCATCTGTTATGACTTGTGACCTACCTGTCTCAATGACTAGATGTTAGAAAAGTAGTGTACCAACTTGAAATGTCTGCTTACTTGAATGTTAAAAGCCCCTCAGGTATCAGTAAGCATATTTCATTATACCCAAGTCTCCCCTAAAAGCAACTTCTTCTTCCTTTAATAATTTCCAGTGCAGGAATGGCAGAATTCTACCAGTCATATATTTAACAGATAAATACCAGAAATCATAACCAACTTTCACTTTTAAGAAAGTGAAAAGCTGTAATTTTCCCTGCAGTGGACTGGGAGGCTGTTAGCATTTTGCTCAGAAGCCACGATATAAAAAGGATAGAGCAAGTCCAAATTTGAACTTCTTACATGGGAATGTAACGGTAGACTATGATCAGAGCAACACAAGAGAAGAGACAAGGTCCTGCTCATCTGCAAGGCTGTTAAAGCTAAGTATTAATAATGATGTTAACAGACCTGGAAGGTGGAGGAGGAGAGGAGTAGAAGGCTCTGTGGACCCTGATCTGCTTTCCTTCTACTGGACCAACAGCATGAGCAACACGGCGATGGGCTGAAGGCTCTGGGAAGACACAGGTTGTGCCAGCACGTACACAGGGTTGCGAAGAAGGAGCACCCGCTCATAAGTCAGCAAGAATGTAAAGCAAGATTAATGAACTATTGGAAGTTCGCTGACATCCTTTTTTTCTCCATAGAGCATAAGCAAAAACCTGTTAAAATGTCAGTTTAAACCACACCAGCTTAATCTTATCCACTAATTTACTCAGCCCAGGCCTTCTACCTAGCTGTCCAAACCCCTCCATCACCCGGCCAGTCTGTCACTGGTGCTGGCTTCTACAAGGCGGTAGCTGCTTCCACCTCGTCACCCACCTCACCAAGGCTACTCGTGCCCTGTGCAGTGCTTTCTCAACACTCATCCCATGATTCCACGTATACCTCAGTTTACGAGTTACAGCCCATATCTCCTCTCCTCTTTAGAGACCTTTACCGATCCAGCCTATCGTGTCACGGCGCAGGAAAAGCTGCCGATCGCCTGCCTGGCGAGCCCCGGCCGCCGGCGGGCACACGGCAGGCTCCGCCCTTTTCTGTCTAAGAGAGAGCTAAGGTAAAAACTGCTTGTTGTTTTTACTCTGTAAATTCTTGTGTCTTAGAAATGTGACTTCAAAGCACCTGTGTTTCTGTGAGCTGTTATCAGTTAAGGTAGAGGTAGTTATAACCATGATAATTATATTACTTGTAGGTTTATAAAATATTCAGAACTCTTGCTTTGTTTAAATTAGGATGAAAACTGAACACCCAAACTTTTAATTGACTGCTGCTGAAACTAATTTTCTGGAACAAAAAGGAAACAATGTGTTTGAATTTTAGCTTTTTATTTTGAGATCTAAGGTATCGTACCACAACAGAAAAAGGTTAAAATAGATGACAGAAATTGGTTCAAAATGGAAAATATGGCATTTTCTTCTTCAAAAACATCAGTTTACTGTTACCTTTTAATATAGAAGCTCCTGTAACAGATTACTTATGTCGCTTTCCTGAGTTTTGATTTCTCTTGACCTGTTTTTCTACCAGTAACTGGCTTTCAGACTGCAATCTGCTGCAATATCAGAGTAATTATGATATCTATTCTGCTCTGCTTCTAAAGCACTGTTGCCTCTCTGTGTTTGATCTAGCTACAGCATGTCTGAGTTTTTGTTTGGCTGTTTTCTTGGTCAGAATTGTAGTATCCATGTTCTGCATTTATCTCTCCATGACATGTACACAGCTAATTCAGCTTTCAGTGGTTACTAACTTACAAACATCCTCTTCTGTGAGGGGGAAAAAGCAAGTACCAGGTAAGAGTAAAACCTGAGCTTTATTAAATGCTTTGGCTTAAAAAATCTTTTTACTCTGGCATCTTGTGTAACCCCAGTGTCAGACAAGATGCTAAAGCCTCTTTCATGGCCTTCTCTTTTATAGCAAACATCTCTCCAGGTGATTGGATATTGAGGTAGCATTTGACTGATGTAAGGTTCTGTTTCAGGATTTACAATCTTATGTTAGTCTAGTATATCCATTTTTCATAGTTAAATGATCTTTAAAGGTCCATTCCAACTCAAACCATTCTGTGATTACATTATGTAGGTTCTCTTTTAACATGGTCAACTATCCAAAAGATGCATTTGAGATATGCTGCCTGTTCTGATTTTGAAAAAGAGTCTCTAGCTGACATTTTGTGAAAGCCATCAGAGACCTCTTCTGTGACTTGATTGAGTTTTAAGTCTCCATAAACTCTAAATTCTCTTGGTTTGCAGAGGTACAGGCATTGCATCAAGATAGATGGAAAGAAACTTCATCCTATTAAAACATGTAAATACAAGGGCATGAACAGATATACAAAAGGTCCTCTGTCCTGGAAGTTAAGATGGAGCAAAAAGGAGCAGAAATGACCCATTTATGTAAATAATCAGTAAAGTGATTGATTATAATACATAGGAAAGGATAGCAGACCTCAAACAGGAATGGGGAGACAAAGAGAGGAAGAGCTCCTTTGGACAGAAAGTGCTGTGCTGGTGGCTGTGTGCACTGTAATGGGGATTGGTCTGCGTGGTTTCTACTCCTAGTCGATCAGCCAGTGTGTACTGCATCTGTTTTGTCTCCTCTCACTCTGAGGTCCTCTCTGTTAGAGGAAAGCCCCTGACACCCCCCAGTATAACTCTTTTATGAGAATATGGTATTAATTTGTATTTTGAAAGTCCCATATTTTTAGAAGTTCTACCTTGAGTGGCAGCAAGACTTGGAACTGTATTCATGAAGTGAGGCCAAGGGCTGCTGGCAAAATGCTTTTACCATTGCTTTTGCTCCAGTGGACTGGAAATCATGGCTTGAACAGATGGAAAATATAGGATAGACAGGTCAAAAAAGAGGAAACAGCCATGCAAAACAGCCGAAAGGCAAAAATTACTTATCACAGCTGAATATTTTTTTGTTTGAAAACGGTTATATTTAGAGTAAACTGTATCCCCTTTCTAACAGGAAATTGTCTTCAGGGGGAACCTTCTAGAAACTGCTAAATACTAAAATATATGGGGAAAGGTGCCTTTGTGATTTTTCATCATGCTGTTGTTGTTGTGTGCAGGAGAAGATTTAGAATCATGAGCATGAACCTAATGGACGGTTTTAATTTTGTGGAAGAGTTGGACCATAAGGGCCAAGGTTTAGGTTTTGTTTTTTAATGAACTAGAGAAATTAAAAATATTTATCTTGACTCTTTATGGGTGTGAGAGGAAAGGAAGCAAGAAGATAAAACCTAAATGATGGGTAATGATGGAATACTGCTGTAAGCGCCAGGTTGTAAGCTTGGAGCACTAAGCCTTATGAAACTGACTGATTTGTGATCTTAATTCACACACTTCCTTTCTCTTTGGTCTTGGCCAAGTCACTCAACCTCTCTGAAGCCGTTTTATCACTGCTAATATCAACAATTACTCGAATATGGCATGCAATATACAAGCATTGAGCAATTCTATCTTCCCAATGAAGCAGTATTAAATGCCTTTATAAAGTAAGTGATTGAATGTCCTGTGCTTCTATCCTATTATCTTCTCTCATTTTAAATGCAAATTAATTATTCATCATATTCTTTGTAACTGGCCCCGTGAGAGGGTTGAGTGCAAAGGCACAAATAGAATTGTACATCCTAGGCCAAAGAAAGCTGCTGTAGAGCCCACAGCAGGGCTCTGTCATCAAAGGCAAACCTCAAAGTCCCCTACCAATGACCAGCCCTGGACACAGCCTGTGCAGTACCAGAGACTGTTCTGTCATCTTTTCATGTGTGGATGACCAGGGAAGTCTAAAGACTCCCTATCCTTCCCATCAAAGGGTGTTGAAAGATCCCTAAAGTTTGTGGGAAGTATCCTAGTCTATTTTGGTTTACTATTTCGCTCCAAATTTCAAGATATGTATAGTGGAAATGGCAGTTGAGGGCAGTCTTTATCTGAAATGTTCTGCTGAGGAGGGAAAGCATATAGGTATTATTTCATGTCAGTCGTTTAGAATGCTTTCAGTAGTTAATGCTTCAAAGCTTCTAGTGTTATGCAATTGCAATTTCTGTTTGCTGCAAGCCCAAATTACTGCTGGTTATTAACACTGTGCTGTGTTACATAGATTACAATTAATATATGTAGGGATGCCGTAGTTTTCCAAACTGAGGAATATGAGTTTTCTGAATCTACAGTGTAGAGCCAGTTATTTTTCATTAGCTTGTTGTTGCTAATGCTAAAATAAAGGCTAAATACAACCTTCCTTTTTGTTTAGAAGTTGACAGTATTGGTACTTTCTGCTTGCAACCTTTTAAATTTGTTTTCTTGTTTCTGAACATGACTCAACAAAGAAATGATAGAGATGGAATTGACTTCAGATACTTAATGCCAGGCATAGATACATAAGTTGTAGCTTTTTTTCTTCTTTTTAAAGCTAGTCAGTTTATAATTATACTTAGCAAATCTTGTGTGCTAACTTATAACAGTTTACCAGGTGATTTGAAAATGTGCCTTTTTGTTGCATCCGTCTCTTTTCACATTGTGATATGGACTTCATCAGAAAGAGACAGCATGATACAGTGCACTGGTGTCTCAGTACAGCAGGAAGCATCCTGGTGCACTGGGAGGGGTGCAGGATCTGATGCTGCTCCCATTTCTGATTTGCATTCTAGTTTTATTTATGCTGTAATGTAGTTTGTGTTGCTATTCTTGCATGTCCTTCACTGGTTAGTACGTCAGGGGAGAGGTGTATCCTCTGATTATCTGGTGGAGCCCAACTCCACTGTGGCTTGTTTTGGGGTTTGTTTTTGGTTTTGTTTGTTTTCCACCAGTTCATCTGCTTTGCCAGAAATATCTGCAGCAGAAACATTGTAGTAATTAGACTTTCCACCAAGCATTCAATAGCTTTACCTCTCCCTGCAGCAGAGCCTACAGGATGCACTGCC
>JANHGB010043428.1:0-10246 GCA_026283785.1 Coracopsis vasa | reverse complement strand
GGCCTCCTCCCTGCCTTGCCCCTCTCCCCACCCCGAGGCCGCCGCCAGCCTCCGTCTGTTCTCTCACGGAGCCTGCTCCGGGCTCCCCGTCCGGCAGTCGGCCGAGGCCCCTCACATCGCTGCCTCATGGGGCAGCCTGCTGTCCCCAGCCCTGCGGGGCTGCCTGAGGGGGACGGTGCTCGGCCCTACCGGGCTCCCTGGACTAGGGGCGGGCAGGCTGGCCGGCTCCTCAGGCTTCACCGGGCTCTTGGTTTCCACCATGAAACCACAGTCCTGAATTACCCCTGGGGCGGCTGGCTGAGGTGGCTGTGGGCTTCACCAGGTTGCTTGAGTAACTGAGGTCAGGATGCCCAGGGATGGTGCTCACCGAAACGCTTACAGGCCTTCGGGGACCAGTGAGCGCTGTAAAAGCACGCTGTCAGGCTGCCCCTTGTCCTTCTGTGGTGGGAAGAAGCCTGAACTTTGGCAGTGCACTTTGAGTACCAGTGGGGCTAAATAAATTGTGCAAAAATTATGTAGAGCCAGGACAAGGGGGAATGGCTTTAAATTGAAAGAGGGTATGTTTAGGTTAAATGTAAAGAAGAAATTCTTTGATATGAGAGTGGTGAGGCACTGGCACAGGTTGCCCAGAGAAGCTGTGGCTGCCCCATCCCTTGCAATGTTCAAGGCCAGGTTGGATGGGGCTTTGAGCAGCCTGGTGTAGTAGAAAGTGACCTGGCCTGTGACAAGGGAATTGGAACCAGATGATATTTAAGGTCCTTTCCAACCCAAACGACTCTGTGATTCTATAAAATGAATAAATGTGCTCCTTTTTCTGAGGAACAAATCAGATTCTCCTGTGAAGCAAATTCCATCGCTGCCACCACCTTAGGAATGTTTGTATTTTATTGTAGCATTGGGATTTTAACTAAGTTCTGGAGCTGCTACCCAGATCGTAGAGCAGAGCTGTAGACTCTGTGTAGGCAGTGTTGCATCCTGTCCATAGCAGCCTTCCCTCCATCCCCTGCCAAAGAAACCCACTGCTGTGTGTTGGAGCTCTGACTGAAACCGCTGCGCATCAACCACCTCTCCTGGCACCTGTGTAATGAATGACATTTTTTTAAAGCGGGTGTCCATGTTTAGCACCAAAGCAACGTGAGGGTTTTGCAAAGGAGGCTGTGAATTCTCATAACCATGTTCTGCTGTACTGATTTCTTCTGCTTACTATGCATAAATGTGTGCATGTGTTCCTCAACACCTCTCTCCCCCCAACCAAAAGTAAGGCTTTTGCAGCATGATTTAAGTTTACAAAACTAGGCTTTTCTAGATGCTTGCTCCTTTGTTTTATAACAAAGCAGAATCCAGATTGTTGTTGCTTTGAAGTGAGTACTGTGCTGAGACCTCACAACAAAACTAGCAATGTTCTTCCAAAGGTGTTGAATGTCTCCGGCCTCTCTCTTAGTGCCTCAAAGGAGTGCTTTCGGGTATTGCCGTGTATTTGTATACCTTTTTGTCTATGTTCACATCAACTTCTGAAAGACCTGCTGGAGAATTTCTGCTGGGCTGCTTGAACATGCCAGGCCTGAACTTTAAAAACAGACCTTTCTTTCACTGTGAGATTTTTTTTTAGACATCTGTGTACCGGTATATTCAGTATGTATATTTATTTATCCATATAATGCTGTCTTTATATTGAAACAATCGCAAATATTTCGTTCAGATTTTCAAGGGCTAAAGCCAGAAGTAAAAAGAAGTTGAATTTAAAATTTAATTTGAGGTGGCTATTTTTTGATGCTTGGCTATTAAACTGAGGATAATCACACTTTTTTTTATTTTTTTTAATTCAGAAGCGGAATACTCATAAAATTTATAGTTACTTGAAAATTGTTCTATTGCATAACAGTGTGAATAGCTTTAGGGTAAATGACAGTTTCTCCTTAATGTTGGGAAGTGCCTTAAAAGAAAGAAGCATATGAAATAGGCTTATCATATTAGAAAGATAATTAATTAGAAAGTATATGTGAATTTAATCTTATTGGTCAAATGCCAGTTAGCACTTGTAACTGAGAACTTCTGTATTAGTGCAAAGCGATGCAGTTTATGTTCTTTTATTCAGATAGGATAGATAGGGGAATCAAAATTTCATCCTGATCCTGTTTCCTAAAGGACTTACTGTAACCTAAGTGAAACCTGTTGATTTGGATGAGTTCTGAAGAAGTTACGATCCATTTAGTTCAATCTTCTGCATCACACTAAACACGTGGAATTTGACCAGGATGTATCAGTAGCAATATTGACAAGGGTTCTTAGTGGATGTTTACAGTCCTTAGGCAATTTAAATCACTATCTGAAGTTGTTTCCTTTTGTGTTAAGATACTTTTGAACAAAACATTGCCAGACAGCTCATTGCTACAAAATGTTTAAAAAGTTTCAGCCACCCTTATATGCTGAAAATAAAGATGGGAAAATAGGCTTCACGGGGCTTGTGCAGCAGGGTTTCTGGAGCAAGATTTGCTTCTTAATTAAAAGCCTCACCAAGGAGGATATTTATAATCTCATGTTTCTGTGGAAATGAGGAACATAACTAAGTAACGTTTTTCTTTTGTCTGGTTTCAAGGCTTGTGTAAGTCCAGTGATCTCCGAGCCATGCTTTTTATGGGGGAGTGTTCAGTGGTAGTTACCAACAAAAACCTCTTTTTGGGATAAAGAAGCAGTTGGGCAGAGATAAGAAAACACAGCAGCTGAGGCATCTGTAGGTGTCGGTGAATATGCAAAAAAATCCCAAGCAAATGAAAATCCATGAGGCAGAACAGTGTTTCTGTACAGCATGAAGCAGGGCTATGCCAAAGTTCATGAAAACTAGATGTGAAGGAACACCTCAACATCAAATATCTTGTGTTAAATTTGAGGTTTTTGGAGACATGATTTATTGCTATACCACATGAAATTGCAAGCAGAGGTTAGTTTCAGTGATGGGCCTTTTAAGGTTATATTTAGCAGACATGCCATTAAAATGTGCACTTTACAAAGACAAGTTTCTCACCATTTATCCCTCTACTCAAGGTTCATGTGGGCAAACTTTAGAAAGAAGAAAGAATATGTGACTCGAGGAACATGATTGTAAAAAAACGTATTAGGTGTTCCTTTTTGTTGTGAACCAATATTGAAGCAAAGCTTTGTAAAGATTCCAAGATACCTTGTGAGCCTGCAGGTCTTGTCTTTCATAAGGAATTCTGAAAATTGTTGGTTTGCAGTTTGTTTAGTTCTTGTGCTGATGAGTTGTATCTTTATAGCTTTCTGAAGCCTTTACCTGTTGGCTTATTTTTGACCTACTTAAGTCCTATTGCCAGTCAGTGCTCTGGAATCTCCTAATTGTTGTATCCCAATACTTATAGAACTAAAGTATATTAAATCTGTAAAATATTTTTTCTGTAAATGTATGGGTTTATAGAGTAGCTGATTATAAATTGAGAGGTAGGCATTTTGTAATCACTCATCTTTGATGACTTATGTAAATTAAGAACCTCATCTTTGGCAAGAAGTACAATCTTCCACTGATTTGTACAGATACCTTCCATGAACCACATAATTTACTCTCCCTGTCCTACATGCTATTTCATCTGTAGAATATTTATTTATTTATTTATTTATTACTTTAAAGTACCTCTAAACTAGAAATATATGATTTTAATGTAAGATCTTACGACTTTTAATCCCACTGTCTGAATCTCCCATTGGAGAACTCCTTCTTACTGGTAATCTTACATTTGCCTTTTGAATTTGAAATCAGTAAGAAACTTAGTCTTGCCACTAGTTTAGTACTAAATACTTATTCTGTCTAGTTGTTTGTAATTTCAGGTGAAATTTCCCACATTCTGTGGGAAAAAATCCTGTAGCATTTGATTTCTGAGGTATACTGAGAAGCAAAATAATTAATAAGAAAAGTGAGAGAGTAAATTATGAGTGAAAGAAAGTATGTCATATGATTAATTCAGCCAATAAACTCTACTAGAACAGCCAAAAGAGTGTACTAGAACACTGATTTTATATCAGTTACATATTGTCAAACACCGTGAAGTATTCTTAACAGAATTATTTGATATTTCAGATTTCAGACAATTGGCCTGGATACAGTCTGGATTTGTTCACTTACCCTCAGCACTACTATGGAGATCTGGAATATGTGCTCATACCACATGGCATTATTGTTGACAGGTATGTGTTGGTTGAATGTTACTAAATAAATTCTTTGATCAGTAGTATTACTCTGTTTTACAAAGCTCGTCATCCACAGACTGTGTATATGATATATGTCCTAAAATATTATATTAGCAATTATAAAAATACTTTATTTCATTTTTAAAAACAGAAAAGTACTTGAAGATTAGGAAATACCAGACTTGTAATTTATTGCTTTTACAACTCCCTGTCTGATTTCTTTCACTGAATATCTGGTTTGGGCATTAAATAAGATGGGTGCCATGTAAAGGTGAGTGATCATATAGTGAAATTGGCATTGGAATGTAGACTACAAGAGAGCTGAACTCGAGCTGAAAGAACAAGTACAAAGCTTTGAATAGAGTTATACTTGAAAGTCTCACTTGCACTCTAACCATCCTGTGTTTTTAATATGAAAAGGAGAAAACCCGACATTGAGTTATGTACAACTTTGGCAACTCCCTAGTACAAGTTGTTAATGCCATTAACCTAATGGTTCCTGACTGCACTATTGACTTCTGCCATTCAGCACAACCAAAAAGTGTGTCAGGGACTGTTTGGGTCCAGGTGCTAGGTCTGGCAGGTAGCAGTGGGAAAGCTTGATCAGCCCTCATTCATTACCTTGTAGTAGTGCCATGTAGGCATCTGTTGGTGCTTTTAGTCCAGCTCAGTGTTCATGCTCACTAACATTTTATGTGCTGTTAAAAGTCTTATGAAAAAGTTACAAAATGGAAAGAGTAATTTTCAACTGTGTATTTATTGGGAATATCTGAATGGAATTTCATGGGACATTTTCAGCCTGCAGCTTTCTGTCTACCACATTTGAACAGCCAGTTGCAAGTACTGAATTCATTGGAAATCCTTGAAAGAAGATTGTGGACATCCATCATAAGGAAGAGTTATGACTCCTTTATTTTTAAAACACAGGCTTTCTTTCATTGCTTTTTCAGTAACCATTGTGTTGGATTTTTCATCTCTTTTGGTTAGAGTCAACTGACTCTTAATTCCTCCTTTTAAAATAAATATGTTACAACTCCAGTTCTCATAGGATTCAACATAAATTTGTTTGAAGTAAGCAACTCTCCAGTGGTGTTTTTGTACTCCAGCAGAATGAACGCCATTGGTTTTTCTTACTCCAGCAGAACAGACTGATACTGTTCTAATGGAAAAGGACAAAGAACTGAATATATTGTGATCATGCAAAATTTTCATGTAGGAAGAAGGTTCAGCACTTGAGAAAATTCTCTAGATTGGTAGCAATTAAGTATAAGTTTAAAAAATGGTATGTCTTTTATTTAGAAATTGAAATTAGTACATTTTTGTCTATGCTGGAGTTCATACTCTTAAAATATAAAACGGTCTTTGGAAGTTTTTGAAATTTCAACTCATCAGACAATCTGAGGAAGAATATATATATAAAAAAATCACTAGAGAAATGTTTCTTTTTTTATGGGAGGTTTTCCCCGTTATTTTCAGACTTGATAAGAGATGATAAAAGACTGGTTTACTAATCTTCAGTAAAGTAAGTGAAAGTCATTTACTAATCTTCATTCTTACATGAGTAAAAGGAATTATGTATATGAGGTCAAACAAGATGATCTAATGATACCTTATATTTTTTAAATCTAAAAAATGCTAATTACTGCTGTATGGAATGTACTTGAGCATTACAAGTACAAAGATGTGAAAATGAAGTGACAGCTTTTGTTCGTAACTGATATATTCAATTTAGAGCTTATTCGGAATCGTGAAAGATGTGGTATATATTACAGAATGTGTATCTTTTGGGTTCAGTCATCTGTCGTGATGTGTTTGAAATCCAGAATTGTCAAAGAGAAGACAGATACGGGAACCCTACAGTTCCGTGTTCATTGGGGCATAGCCTTGATTATTCTCATGTGTCTAACCTCGAACAAGTCACTTAAGCTGTTTGCACTTTTCTCTTTTGCTGTATGAAATAGTGATAATATACACTTTTTATAAAATTTAAGGTTAACCAGTTTGATTCACATGCTTCGCATTTTGCATCCGTCACTCTCTGCCTACTGTGAACTTAATCCAGACCCAGCCAAGACACTTAAACAAACTGTCATTCAAGCCACATACATAGTGTTTCTTTGTAACCACATGAAAGCATACCATGAGCTTAAAGAATCTGCATCTAATGTTATTTTATCCTTAATTTTTTTGCCCCAGGACAGAACGATTGGCCAAAGATATTATGCAAGACATTGGAGACAATGATATTGTGGTTCTCTGTGTCCTCAAAGGTGGCTACAAGTTCTGTGCTGACCTTGTGGAGCACATTAAAAATCTCAGCAGAAATTCAGAAAGGTTCATCTCTATGAAAGTCGATTTTGTTAGACTGAAAAGTTACCACGTAAGTCAACAACTCATTTATGTAGCTTTATGTAGATTCTGGTTGTATGTTCATAATAAATAGTGGACTTTTGTAAAACCTATTTTTCCCCCCAAAGTATAGAAAAAATGTGAAAAATATTTTTGTTTGAAAAACCTGTAAGGTTTTCTTTCAAAATATTTGTCATGTCCCTTTATGCTTTATGGATGGTATGAATAAGGATATGAAGCATCCTCAAGCTGTATTTTTTTATTTAGTCTGTCTTCACTTTCAGACAGAAAAGTCAGAATTCCATCACGTAAAATGTTGGCATGTTGATTGTTCTCGAAATCTTCAACAGTTCTGTCAAGTTAATTTCATGTTACTTCATTTTCCACCCTCACCCCCACATAGTTTGGCATAACTGCAAGGTAATAAATCTATGTCTTATTCTAAATGTTTAATCCTAACTAAATGAAATGCTTTCATCTTCATACCATGCAGTTTATATAGAAGCAGAATACACCAACAGATGATGATAGTGTTTTATAAGAAAATTAAATAAGCCGTTGAACCAAATCCAGTGTTGAAGTAAGGATCAAGACTTCCTGTTATCTTCAGAGGAAATTATGCAATAATGATTCATTTGTTTCAGTGAGGCAATGATAGTGCGATGATTGGCCTTTTTTTAGAATGCATGATTACAATTTGTATTTGCATAAGCTCTACATTTGTAGTCTACCTTGCAGCATAGTGAGGGCACATTTCTAGAAGCTGTCCTAGAAATATCTGAGGAAGTACACTGAACAAGTGGAGTGATAATAGAGTTTCTCTCTGAGCACAATGCAACTTGCTGAGTCCAGTAGTTCCCACAATAACTCTATGTCCTTTCCACAGACAGAGTTTGTTTGTTTATATGGTTGGTTGGTTGGCATTTTGCTCTGACCCCGGTAACCATAAAGTTTTCCTAACTTTCACAAATCCAATCTGATCTTTTTCTATTGTAGAAGAAAAGTGGATGAGAAACTATTGTAGCCATTTGGTTAGGATTTGGTACTGGGGCCTCTCTTTCAAGAATTAGTCAGGTCTAGGAAGGACATATGCAATACTAATATTATACAATTTCTAGCTATTTGGCAGTATTACAGACCTAATAAATAAAATACAATGTTTGTCTCACATAAAAGCACATGGAAATTATACAGTCTTTTTTCTGTTTATTTTTTTTTTGTGTAACAATGACAGCATTTCAGTAATAGTGATTGATGAATATTGGAATTACTTAAACAGTTTTTTATGTTGTATTTGGCATATAGGTAATACACGTGCTTTTCCTATTGTGTTATCTGTTACCCAGCATGAAGATACCCTAGTTCTAAAATTTCTTTCCTTGGTGACAAGTCAACTCTTATTATCCATACTAACCCATAACCAGTGAGTGGCAGGAGATGTATACCATAAAAGTTTGGAAATCTTCACATCATTGCTTAGGAAATCGAATAAAAGCATGTTATATCAAGCTGAAACTGCAATACAAAATTTGTTATGCAAGGATATAATTATCAAGACTAAGCCCTAGATATCTTAGCTTCTAGTGGCTGTGTATATTTTGGATCTTAGCTTCATGTTTTAGTAGGAAGGTAGCACCTTCCCTAGAACTAGTGCTTACATCTAGTTTTTAGAAAATAAATCATTTTTTTCTTATAAGCGCTTCCAAACAGGTCTCATGTGTTTAGAGCCTGAAGCTGTGCTTGATGGAGTGCTTGGAACAGTGCTTGACACCTGCCTGGTCTTGAGAAGCTAAATGACACAGCAGTCAATATAAATTTGAAATGGCATTGATACTGGTAGATTTGTTCCATGAGATATGCATAAATGTAATGCTGACTAAAGTACCAGTACCACTACCTGCCATCCTTTGTATTTTGAGTTATTGTTGTGTCCTATCCAGGTTTTAGAGAAAGTACCCTTGTCAACGTAGCTGTGGTCAGAACGCTTGAGGAACTTGCTGTTGTAGTTTGAGTGACTCTGTCCTAACCTTATATGAGACTCCCAAATCCCCCATGTCACTTTATTCTGTAATAACATACCTTTCACATTGTTTTACACTTTAATTAGAGGAAAATAACTATGGTCTTAGAGGTGACACTTACACATGGAGTCTTGGACCATCACCAGTTCCACTTCTTAGCTTCTCTTTGCCTTTTCTGTTCCATTTCCTGTTAAGACTTATTACTGCTCTCTCTTCTTACCCCTTTTTAATTTAATAGACTGCTCTTCTCATATTATTTATCCCGCTTACTTTTACTAACTGTTCTCTGTTTCTCTCCTAAAGGGAGTCCTGCTGTTCTCAATATACTTCCTTCAGATATGTCTCCCTTCCCCCCTCCAGCTGTTTAAATCCAACAACTAATTTCAGCTCAAACTCATGGGATTTTTGAATTGTTTCATTCCAACTTCAATACTGAAAGGTTAGTTGATTTTTAAAGGTTTTAATTGAAAGTGGGATTTCTTGGTTTAATTGTGTAGCAAGAATGAGTGGTAACTGTGACCCAAAGTCAGATCTTGGCATCAGTGAAAGTATATCTTAACTGCAAAGTGTCAGTGGAAAATGTTGTACTTTGATGTCTGGCATACGGACGTGACTACAGAAAAGGAGATGGCAAATCTGACCAGCTTTACATGACTTTTTGTTTTTCAAACCTGTAATCATACTCCAGAATTTAGAACTGTAATTAGTATGTTAAGATCTGCTTTCATATTATGTAGCTGAAAGTTGGGTATGTAAGTTGGTTTTTAGACTTCTTCATAAAAATTAATTTATTAAAAAAAAAAGCATAACGCATATAGATTCTCAGGATACTAATGAGGTGAGTGGTTGCTTGTACTTCTGTAGTCAGGATGGTTTTATCTGGGTTGAGAAGTTTGACATACATGCATAAGCCTGGTCACACTTTCCTGTATTTTACAAGTGGTGTCTTGTTCCATTATCTTAAATTGGCACATCAGATTATTGAATGTAGTATACAGGTAATATGGGAAAACATCATTAGATTATTACTTTTAGAGGAAACAAAGTGGGATCCAACTTAGGAAACCATAGGCTAAAAATAATGTGGCTGTACTGTATATAATGTTTATATTCTGCTATGATGTTTATATTCTACAGATATCAGTATTAGTTCCTAGACCTTCAACAGAATTTCTGCAGCTGCAGCTGGAGGTGCAGCCCTGTCTGAAAGCACATTTTTATTTCCTCTAGAAACTGAGCTGTATTTTTTCATTTCTTTAGTTTGGGGTGGGTTTTTTGGAGGGTTTTTTCGGGTTTGTTTGGTTTGGTGTTTTTTTTTTTTTTGCTAGAATGCTAAAATGATTCAGTAGAGAAAGTTAAGAAGTTTACACTTGTGAACAGGAACTTACAGGCCCAGGTGTAGATTGATAAAAAATTAGGTGTGCTTAATTGTAAACAAAGTTTGTATCAGTAAATTGAGAAATAGACAATTTACAAAGAAACACACGATAATGTTTGGTAACTCAGATTTTTAAGGCTTCTTAATCAGTAAGAATGGTAATAAAAATAACTCTGAAATGGGAAAAAATCATGACTGGAAGAAAGGTGGATAGTTTTCCTCCATAAAATATGATTTTTGGAGAATGCTGTTTCTTGTAGACTTAGAGGTGATACAGTACACTTGTTCTCATTTTAATTTT
>JANHGB010043427.1:0-50709 GCA_026283785.1 Coracopsis vasa | reverse complement strand
GTGGAAGGTGTCCCTGCCCATGGCAGGGGGTTGGAACTGGATGAGCTTTAAGGTCCCTTCTAACCCAAACCAGTCTGTGATGATATGAATGAATCTAATCCTATGATATGTGATATGAATCTAATCCTATATAAGCATGAGGTAAAATGCACCTCATCCTTTATTTATTTACCGTTTTCACCTGTCCATCTCTCCATGCTGCAGAGCATCATTAAGGCAGATCCTCCTGCTATTGTTCATGCTTGGACTCTGCCTGCAAAGAATAGAGTCATTGAATGGTTTGGGTTGAAAGAACCTTGCAGTCTTTAAGTTCCAATCCCTCTGCCATAGACAGGAACACCTCATGGCATGGGGCCATGTTGATCCCATGAACTGCTGCTTTCCCTCATCACCTGGCAGGGCAGCACTGCCAGCATGTGGAGCATCCCACAGCTTCAGTCGGATTTTGTAGCTGTGCTATAGACTTGTCTTCCTCCACACAACCTCAGGAACGTAAAAGTCTTCATTATTGTCCCTACAAACTTAACAAAAATACTTTCCATTTGGATGGAGAAAAGTTCTTGGAAGGTCTGCACAAGACAGGGCAGTGTTTGAGCATTGCTGATGCACCCCTAATGTAGTTTCATCCTGCAGGTTTGTCCCATTTTAGTTATCTGACTCCAAAAGAAACCTAAACCTCTGCAGTGGTCTTGTGAACGTGTGTGTGCCTGCCTGTATTGTATCACACAGTGTTGATGGAAGGGGAGAAGCTTTAGAAGCAATTTAAAATAGGCTGCTGTGTGCAGGAAAACATGGCTGTGTGTTCCCTGATGATGGGAAAAGCTGCAGTGAGAGGCATCAGTCAACTGTAAGATCTCAGAAGTTTTAGTATTCATAAACCAGGTTTGGCACTAAGGGTTTTTGAGTGGAGAGCATTTCCAGGCAGGTGAAGCACACGGAAGTAAAGGTGAATACAAAATGCGTAGGACTGGCTTCAGTTAACATACCATTCTAATAATACATCAGCATTAAATTCAACAGATGGAGTACTATTTTCTCTGTGTGTGATTTTTGCAGTATTTAAGACCTTAGTATCTGTTCTTTTAATCAGTTTTATAACTCAAAGAAACTGGTGCACTCCATGTAAAGGATGTTCTTTGTGGTACAAGTCAATGGTTGGGGTATATTTTTGCCTTTAAAAACATGTCTGAGGTATCTCTGTAAAAGCAAAGAAGGAAATTAACCATTGCTTTCAGTAGTCTGAAAGAATAGTAATAGGAAATGTGTGCCTTTGTCAGTGATGGTGTATCTCCGAACATGCTACTGCTTTGGAGGTTATCATGGTGTAATAAATAATGCCTGATAGCACACAAATATTTTGCCTGGCTGTGCTATGAAATACAGGAGTACTCCAGCTAAATGCTGATGCTTCTAATTAAGGCACCTTTCAAAGATGGGAGCTTTCATCTAGGCCTGCCTCATGGCTTTCATTGCCTTTTAAAAAGGCTCAAACTGCATGGAAGATTCTAGTATAATGCTGTATATAAGCCCATATGCATTACAGTACAATAAAATGAGTGTGCATTGCTATTTTTTCATTGTGTGTCAAGGCGTGTGAGGATGGGTTTTAAAAGCAGCATCTTTTAATCTGTAGTAACAGTGATTCTGTTAGGAATGGAAGTGAACATCATTCACTTCACAGTGAATGGAAGGAGTGAATATCAGGTCTGTGGAAGGGCTCAGACTGCTATAGAGAGCTTCAGTCCAAACCTCAGTATTTGCTAATGATGAATTGGTTTTAACACTTGGCAGCTGATGCTGTTCAGGGAATCAGGAATGTGTTTGTGGTCAGCTGTGGCTCTCATCTGATGACACATCTCTGGCTACAAAACCAGAGCTAGTGCGCCAGGTTGAGAATTCACCTGCATCTGGATGGTAAAGTTACTTGTGCTCCAGTGTGTGAGGCTTTGAAGCAGTTGGAGGTTTGCTGTTGATGATGCATCTTGGTGAATGACTAGCAAGGCACTAGCACCAGCTCACAGAGCTGTTTACTGGAGTGAGGGAAAACCTGGGCATTCTCTTGTCAAAGCATGAAATCCTAGTTCTTGGGCATGTGAGCAAAGGGAGTTTGGGGCAGTCTTTTAAAGTAGTCCTTTTCATGGAGTTCTTTACTTCTACCAGGTAGATAAATGCATCATTGTCCTGCAAATAAATTCATTTTAAAGAGCTTTCTGGTGCTCAAAGGATTTTTGTAATTCCATGATGGGTTTTCCACGTTTGCATTTTTGGGAAAACCACTGCCTGCTTGCTTCATATTTCATAAGTGATGACTGGGTTTGTGTTACTAGTGAGTATAATGGGAGAAAGAAAATCTCCTTAGCAGACTGGAGCCAAGACATGGCTCTGTTATAAAGTCTGCTCTAGGCAAAAGCAGCGTGATGCATCTGTGCCACTGCCAGAATCATCTATATAATGCTGAACATCAAGACACTGTTTAGATCTGTCCTGTTCAAACCTGTTAACTTGTGAATCTCTGTCCTTAGTTACAGCAGTGGGTGAGGGTGTGGAGTGAGGCAGATAGAAAGGAACAAATACAAAATACAGCAAATTCCCAAATGTCTACAGTTAATATTTTAAATGAATGCATCACCATTTCTTTCTGTTGACTGCCTGCTGTTTCCACTCTTCTTTCTTTGCATGCTCACTATATTTCTCCCATCTATCCCTTTCTCCTTGGCTGTAATGATGGGACAGAGGCTCTGCTCCTAAGTCTTCATCTTCTCAGAGCTTGTATTAAAGCAACCTTATTGCTCCATTCCTCCCTAGCAGTATGTTCATGTTTCTTTCTCATCTCCCCTTCCCCTATTCCTTCTGTGCTGTGTATGGATATAGATATGTACAGTAACGTGCAATATATAAATACTACATTCACAAGGTATGAAATAGTCAATATTGTTCAATACAAATATACATATATATATACACAAATATATATATATTTTGGATGCCCAGTACCTTACACTGCACAAGATTTTTGTATGGTCCTTTTATGATGTGAAATAACACATTCTTTATTGTAACTGGCCCCTTCAACTCTGTAGGGAAAGCTTTTTAACCAAGAATCCCAACATTTTCTTCATGAAATTCTGTTAGGATCAGCTGTGCTTTGAACTGTGAAAAACTGTCATTTCTGTTGAATGTTTTCCTCAGGAGATATTCTCTGTGTGTTAAAATAATATCTAGAGAGAAAAAGTAGCAAGAATAGCATCAGCTGTACTTGGAGGGTCTGAGAACATGGATCTGAGTCCATCTGCTACAGGTCACTGCCTTCCTCTCCTGACGTGCAGGCTGCAATGTGAAAAGTTCATGGTACAGACTATGGAGGAGGGGAGGAAGCAAATGTTATTGTTAATGGTCCACTGTTTTCTTTTAGCAGAACCAGCCTTGGAAATTTGTACCAAAATCCCCCCTAGAACAGATGACTTTGCAATTGATACAACCTTCCCCGCCTCGTGTTAGGAAATACCAGTGTGCAAACTCAGCTCTTGTCGCTTTGCCTATACTTTATGATGTAGCCTTTGGATTGTAGTATCCTTAGCAACAAACTATTTTTTCCCTAAAATATGATTTTCTCTTTTAGTATGTAGGTTAGACACAAGACTTTGTGCTACTAACATATGCCCAGTACATGGAGCAGGCTGAGCACACCAAGTTCATCCACATTGCTGGGTTTTAAAAAACGCTATTTGCTGCTCAGAGTTTTCACAAGACATGATAATGGATTTAATATATGTGAAAACTGCAGCAGGGTAGTAGGGAGATATTTGTTCTCCATGCCCCTGAAGAGGGCAAAAAGTGCCTGCCTTAAAATTGAAGGGAGAAAGATTCAGATTAGGCTTTTAGCAAAACTTCCCAAAGGCAAAGACTGAGGGGCTGAGAGAGTTTGTGTGCAGAGACCATACGTTTTTGGAATTCTTTAGCAATTTAGATAAATATCTGTCAGGGGCCAAGTATTGATTCATATCTTGAATGTTGCTCTTTCTAATTGCAGCAAATTAAAGCTATGTGTGTAGAAAAGCTCAGCTGGAGTTAAGTGATGCTGAAGTGAGCTGGAATGAAACCAGCCCCTCTTGTGGCTACTGTGTCCAGACGGGTTGGAGGGAAGACTATGTTTATACTAAGGCACAATGCAAGAACTTCATCTTCATCCCCAGTACAGCTCCAGAGCCTTATCTGAGACTGTGCCTGCCAACATGCATGCATGCAAGTGGTATGATGGCAGTAGAGTCTGGTTTGGACCTGTGTTTGGTTGATAGTCTTCTTATATCTTTTAAGGTTACTCTGGCTGCTGTAAATCTGAACTTTCCAGATTTTGGAAGTTTGGTTGCAGGCATTCTTTTCAATATGGTACTTTTTTAATATGTGTTGCCAAGGTTTGATATTCTGTGGTATATGCACAGTATTCTTCCCAGACAGTTCCCCTCATTTCAGATCATGCTGTTGAGTCCAGTGGATATAATTGAAGCAGAAGGTTTCGCCCAACAGCAGTAAAGGATGTAAAATGACCATAATCCCAATCACAGTTTGTTGGTGTTTTTTCTTTCTTATTATCAATGAGGAATATATTTTCTATAAAAATCTATTCATTTTACTTATTAAGTTAGGGTAAAATGGGTCAGTACATGCGAAGGACAATTTTATGTCTCCAAATCTTACCCTAGTATTGCTTTTTGAACAAGCTTTACTTTGAGTTTCTAGCTGCAGGTGTAAACTAGGAGTAATTCCCACAGTGTAGCTGTATGAAGGAAGTCAAATTCCAGTCCAGGTCTGCAGTCTTTCCATGTGAGTCTGCCTTCTTTCAGGGATGCTCTGGAGCCACCCCAGTGCATGTGTATGAATTGAAGTGAAGGTTTGATGGAAGAGTGACCATGGAAGCAGAAAGATGTTCATACACATATTTGGTTGCTAGCATGCTTTAATACTCAGGCACTTAGCAATAGCAGGTAGACCAAAAGTTGGTCAGAAAGAGTTATTGTTATCTATTTTAACAGAAAGTCTTAAAGTAGGGAGAAGTACAGGACAAGAGAAATGAAAACACAGTTTTGTCCATTGCTTTTAGATATTTTTCTCCAAGCCCAGCTCTACGAGTAATGTGGGTACATGAGAACTTGTGGCTTCTTAAAAATCTACATGTCTTGAGGCTGATATCCAGAAAGAAAATGCAAAGAATGGCAAATGTTGATTCTGTAATGTGGGTTTATTTTTAGGCTTGTTCTCATCACATTTTGGGGAACCTGCCCTATTGTATTTTGAGTTCTTGAATATACTGAGCATTTTGAAGATGTTATAAAAGTGGTTGTGCTTAAAAGCAGTGGATTTTGTTATAGAAAATGTTGGGTTTAACAGAAGACGCATTACTGGCAAAGTGTATCCTATATTCCCAGTAAGCTACACAGTGAGGGGAGTCTATTCTGGCAAGTTTTGTAGGTATCTGGGCTATAAAGAAAGGCACACTTAAAATATTGTTGTGGGGAGGAGAGGCCAAGGATATTCCTTCATTTCTTAAAGGAGGCTGGGGACCCTCTTAGCAGGCAGATTCACAAGTTAATTAGGAGTTCAGATTTTAGGCCATTCATTACAGGTTTCAAATCTGCTTTCTTCCTTTCTCCACCTCTCATGTACACAGCTGCTCTTTAGACACTTAGCATGGTAAGTGCATGCATACTCCCTGTTCCAGCCTGTGAAGTTGTGCTATCCATTGTGGGCAGGACGATTCCCAGACCAAGACCTTTAGCTATCAGCAGCAGCTGCTTTGCGTGTTGAACGCAGGGGGCTGACCTGACTGAAACCAGGAGCTGGGGAAAGGCTTGTTCACTCACTGAAAAGGGTCTGCTAGGTTGTGGTTATTTCCCACCCCACTCCTCTGATCAGTTCTCTCTCGCAGGCAGGAATGGCGTCTCCTGAAAATCCCGAGCAGTTGATCATTGCCCTGGAACCTGAGGCTGCCTCTATCTACTGCCGAAAGCTCCGCCTGCACCAGATGATAGACCTGAGTAGCAGGGCGCCTGTCAATGGTTACAGCCCAAGTGACACTATCGGAACTGGATTTACACAGGGTACTTCTATTAACTCATTTCTTTAGATTCTTATCGCTAAGTTTTCTCTGCCCACGTGGGCTCTTTCCTTACCATTTATTATTGTCTTTGCTCTCTTGAATGTTTCGGGTTAGCATCAGTTTGCTTTTATAAACTGTTTTGCTGTTTGCTGTTATTAGACTAGTTTAGGTGTTAATCCAGCAGACATGTTTGTATGCACTTGAATTTAAGCATGCAGGTAGCTTCATTGCCTTGTCTTCATTGGGATGTTGTGGGAGTCTCAGTATGTTTTACAACAGTATTTTTTACAGTAGTATTTTTTTGCTGTAATTAAAATCAACACTTTATGTTGGATCATCTTTTTAATTCGTCACATATTCACTAAGTCACATATTCACATATTCAGTATGTGAATGAACACAGTCACATATTCAATAAGCTGCTTTATCAAAACAGTGTTAAGTAACTGGATCTGCAATGAGGCTTTTAGTCTGAGGTGTTCCAGGGTTTTGGCAGACGCTTTTGGATGTCACCTTAGGAAGTATCATTAATTACTTTCAACACTCAGGGGTACATACGGTACTGGAATATAGCAATGAATTCATGCTTGTAGAAGAGCAGCTAGATACGGCATTTCGGATTTATTGACCTGGGGTCTGTTGCTAATATCAATGTTTTAAGGCTGACTTACAATGAGGAGCAGAGATTGGACCACAGTGTAAGTCACTTGCCCAAAGATCCTTTGTAAGCAAAGGGTTTTGAGCTTGGTATTCTACCTGAGATTGGAGGAAAATAGGAAAGAAGGAAAAAAAAAAGGCAAACGAAGCAGCTGTAAGATGTGAATGCTGCATAATGCGCAGATATCCCATCTGTGTGAATTGTAGCAGTCGCACTGATATGGGTGGTAGTGTGCCAGTCTATCCCAGAAGGAATTTTTCAGAAGAACTTGTATTTTATCACATTTAGTAGGTCAAAACAGTGCAGGCAAATGGAAGATGAAGCTAGAAAAGCTATTCCTGTACTTACCAGAGGGTATTTTCTTTTAGTTAGGCAGTCATTACATCATTCTCTCAAATCCATGCCTCTCCCAGCCAGTGCTCATCAGATGTGTTCAGCAGAGCACAGGCACAGTCCCTTCAGGGGCTCCTTGGCTTCTGTCCCCCTTGTTCATGTCCTGAACCGTTCCAAATCCATGTGATTTTACATGAACTCACTTTCAGGCCACACAGGGATTTGCCTGTGGGAAAATAATAGAAGAATTTCTCCGGTTAAGATTTTGAAGCTAGTCAGAATTTGGCAGATCGTGGATTTCTGCTGAGGAGCTTTTTCTTGGATGAGGGGTAGAAGTCTCCTCCTTGACTTCATATGGTAAAATCTGTTGGGGATGAGAAAGGTTTCATGTCAAAATTAATGAAAACAAAGTTTGGAGGGAATTAATTTGGGGTTGGAATTAAAATTTCATAAAGGCATGGCAGGCACCCAAGACAAGCTGAGAACAGATTTAGGAGAAAAACCCTTGAAATATAAACAGAGAGAAGCGCTCCAAGGACCATATTATTGCTGTGAAGTCAAAACAAAAATTTCACTGTCTGTAGCAGCCAGGATAAGCTTCAGTCATAGTTAAGGGCTGGCTCTTGTGTTCACTTTTAACCCACAGGAGTGAATGAAAGGGCTCCCATTGACTTCTGTGGGCTCTGGGTCAGGCCCTTGCTAGGACCTGGTGCTTGTTCTGTCACTGAATGCTTCATCGTTTAAACTCCTGCTGTGTGCTGCTCGGTCAGCGCAGCAAGGCTAACGCAGCCTGTCTGCATCACAGGGTCTTTATAGGAAGGAGGGGGTGCAAGTGGAGCTACTGGGGTTTTTCTGGTGAGAGGCACTATAGAAACAAGAAGCAAAACCCATTCAGTGATTTGCATGCTGATATTTTCGGAAAGAATGATATTTTCATGCATGACCGGATGCCTCCTCTTTTGTAGTGTTTTATAGAAGCGTCTTTGAAGGTGAGTGAAGGTTACACAGGGAGTAAGTTGTTTTGATTGCTCAGTTGTAGAGGTTGATTTAAAGGCATAATAGGAAAGGTTCTGACTATTCCCTCTCTTCACAGACTGATCTGCATCTTTTAAATGTCTAAGTAGGAATTCAGTTCTGTAGGTTAACTGACGGATATAATATTGCTAGATTCTTTGTAATTGGTGTATACTGAAAATAGTACGAGGGTGATCACTGTGGCCTTAAGGAGTTACAAGTCTGAAGCAGTGCTTTAGCTGCTTGTTTTGAGACAGGCTGAAAGGCTCGGGAGGTGTCCCTTTGCTTGAGAACCCCAAATCAGCAGCTTTTGTCAATGGGAGTGTCTGGCAGCAAGCTGGGGCTGCCGCCTTGCGGCAAAGGCTGTGCTGAGCACAGCTGGCTGCCAGCCCACTTCCAGACAGTGCTTTGAAATGAGAATATACTAAAGAAATACATCCAACCTGCTTAGGGCTTTCATATTAAACTGTTGGATTTAATCTAGTTAGTATCAAGGAGGATCAGTGTGGCTGGAAAACAATTTTCAATCTTTCTAGGAACAGCGTTATAATGTTCCCAATTCTAACGTGATAATCTTTGTTCATTTGTTTTGTTAAGGAATGATAAATACAGTTGTCAGCCTGCTTGCACTTGATATCAACTTCTTTGTGCTTTCTTACACTCAGTATTTTTTTCTCTAATCATGACTAGCGAAGGAACACATCCGTCGTAATCGACAGAGCCGGACCTTTATGGTGGAAAATGTCATAGGAGAGATCTGGTCTGAACTGGAGGAAGGTAGTGTACTTTCTTGAGTAAATTGCTCTCACTGGTTTTATATTGCAGGCAAATGTGTTTCCCACAAATGTGTTGTGCGCTACGTTGTTCTCGCAGTGATTACAAATAGGAAAATGAAATACAAGTTCATGAGCTGCTCCTGGTTACTAAGGCTGAACTGCAATTCCGTATGCTCTAGCAAAATATGGTTTATTAAGGACATGGAAAAAGCAATCCAGGTTTTGAAATGCAACCAGGATATTTTCCTTGGAGCAGGCTTTGTAAATATGCCACAGTATGTAAATATGCCTGCTAGAATGTGTATCAGCAGCATGAGAAATTCCACTAATCTATTAATTTAGCTCAAAAGCTAAATCAATAGCTTTTGAAATCTGAATTTCATACTTGTTATCAGTCATTGCATTATAATTACTAATAAGGATCAAGTATTCAGCTTAGACATTCATGACTTTCCGTAAGTCATTATCTCTCAGGCTGATAACACCCCTGAGAAGCATATTGCATTGCAGTATGCTGTTGTGATAATCCTAATGTAAATACTATTTCCCTACTCCTTTGGCAAACTAGGTGACCGTTACATCGTTGTTGACAGTGGAGGAGGCACAGTGGATATAACTGTCCATCAGATCAGGCTCCCTGAAGGACATCTTAAGGAGCTATACAAAGCAACAGGTAATGTCACTTTCACCATTTGCTTTATTTATGTCATACTTTAACTTGCCAGTGAAGGAAATATATGCCTTTATTATTCCCTGCATTTCACTAACAGTTCTTTCTGAAATAAGGAACATTCAAAATCAGTATAATCTAGCTGCTGGTCAGTGTATATGGTAAATCACTTCATTCTTCTCATGCCTTTGGATGGTAAACCTCACACTGGGAGAGTAAGAAACTGCCATCTCCTGTGTTATTCACTCTCATTCAGGCCATGACCTCCTGCCTTGGTCCTGGTCTGACTTCTGCTAGTAAAGTTGTCACCTTCTTGTCCTTTGAGAGGTCTCCTGCGTATTGCTGCTCTGTCCAAGTATTGAGAGATGTACCTTGGGGATATGAATAGCTGAGTTTCACAAAATCCTTCTGAAGTGAATGCTGGCAGAATGGAAGTTTCCCTAGATGTAAAGGGAATCTCATATATTCCAGTAGTGTCACAGGCAATGTAACAAGGAGGGTCTGCCATCCCCTGGGAAAAATGCATAATAATTGGTCCCCAGCAAGGATATAAAGTATGATTCCCTGAATGGTATTCCCTTCCTGAACTCCCAGTCCCCTCTGTCTTTGCCCTCTAGCTAAGCTGTTAAGCACGAGTCAGCTTATTATTTGTTGCTATGTCTCTGTACCAAGTTAATCTTTATCGGTATGGCTCATCACTGAGCCTTCTCGGTCTTGATGGCTGTAAGACTACCTCAGGAAACAACCTACAGTGTACATCAAGCCTGTCTACTCCTAAATATGATTCCAGCCCACACCTCACATGTGGATAAGGAGGCAGTTTCCTCTGCTGCTAATAAAACTGTTTCTGTTTTTTAGTGGTAGTGTTGCAGTGGCTCTGATGGTATAGGAGTAAAAGTGAGACAAAGGTAAGATTATATTCAGTATTAGACTGTTGAACTTAGGAAAGATATCTCTTTCTATGGACCTTCTCCCATGACAGTCCTAGTAGTGTCACTCTGATGTGTAGTTGGTCAACTTGAAATCTAATAAGTGGTTCAGAACATTAAAGCTGTGTTTTGTTTGTAATACAGGTGGCCCATACGGTTCTCTAGGCGTGGACTATGAATTTGAAAAGCTGCTGTGTAAAATATTTGGAGAAGACTTTATTGAGCAGTTTAAAATCAAGCGTCCTGCTGCCTGGGTAGATCTGATGATAGCGTTTGAGTCCCGTAAACGGGCAGCAGCTCCAGACAGGACCAATCCACTAAACATCACTCTGCCTTTCTCCTTCATTGATTATTACAAGAAGTTTCGAGGTCACAGTGTAGAACATGCCTTGAGGAAGAGCAAGTGAGTAGATGATTGAACCCAAATGAATGCAGAATTAACTACTGGTAGCAAAGACAAATAATTAAAATATCCTAATTACATGTAGGCTGAAGAATAATAATGTAAAAATGTGATATAAGGATGAGAAAATGGGATTGCCTGAAGTGCAGTTTCCAGAATGAAAAGATCTGATCAGTCTTGTGCCAAAGCTTTTCTATACAGCCTTGCACGCTTCTGGTACTGCTTTCTGTGATTTTCATTAGGCCACCACCGCATCATTTTCCTGAACTTGGCCATATATTTTGAACCCCTTATGTGTTCATTAAGAACATCATCAGATCAAATACAGAATTGATGTCTGGAAGTTAGTTACCTAGAACCTGAACTTTTAGAGGCCTGGGACCTGGAACAAATCCAAGATTTTGAGTGGGATGCATGGATATTTTAATGACTTGAGGAGAGTTACTAGCAATACCAGATGACTGGTGAAAACATGTGCTACTGCATAGAGCCCTACCAGGGGAAAGCATTCTTCTTTCAAAGTGATGGCATGCTTACTTTACTTCTAGTATTTTACCAGTTAATTTGTTCAGTAGGTGGGGAGTCATAATATCCTCCAGAGATTTTAACTCATGATTTTCAGTATCAGGAAGTCACCCTAAATGATAAGATCATGGGCTGCTATAGAAAAGGAAGTGAGGAGAAAGTAAAAGTGGGCATTTTGCCTCTTTTGAAATCATGTACTACAGGAGATTTGGAGATGGATGGCATAAAATAGAATGAACAAGAGAAACTGTGAATGTGAACAGAAGATGTGATATTTAGTACCTGTACCTTTAGTTCTTCCTGCCTTTTTTAATCCAGTGAATGTTGAATGTTTGAATGCAGGCTTCAAACTCCTACATCTCTTCCTAAAGTTATTGGTAAATGTACTTTAAGCCTAAAGGACTTGGAATCCAGCTCAGGGTCACTTCCTAAATGAGACTGAGGTTCTGAAATCTAAACATTTCTGGAAATATTACCCCTCACAAGACCATCTCCTTCTCGTTAATAGTTTTAATGGTGAATCTTAGAGAGAATGCTAAATGTTCCCTTCAAATAAAATGCAATTCAGTGGATAATGTGATAGAAAGAGTATAAAGGTGACATATAATGTGCATGACTGAAAAGGAGATTACTGAGCTTTATGGATGTGTATCTGTGATGGATTCTCTTAACAAATGTTATGCCTTATTAAAAATGATTTGCTCCCTTCTGCCTCCTGAGGCTTCCCATACTTGCTTGTTTTCCTCATGTGTTTCCAGTGGCTTTGGCCTGCTTCTGCTATAATCTAAATGTTGTCCTTCTGGGGATGAATCAGTCCTGTTTCAGATGAGCGAGCACTGGATCGACTGCCAGCTGTTTCAGGAAGCAGCTGAGCATTGGTAATGTTACAGAAAGCAGTCAGGCAAAGAAAACAGCAATTAGACAAGCACAAATAATAATTCTCCCTTGAAATTTTACATTGCTGCAGTTGGCATGGGGTTAGGGTGAGGTGAGGCACGTTCTTCCAAGTAAAATGCATACAGATTCTGTGAACTCATTCATGTATTTATTTAGCGTGTCTTGTGAGTGCCTGGCTGTTTCTTACAGCTCAGCTGTAATGTATTAATGTGCTTTCTACCTGTTCTTTTCCAGTGTGGACTTTGTGAAGTGGTCCTCCCAAGGAATGCTGAGGATGAGCCCGGATGCGATGAATGCTCTTTTCAAACCTACAATTGACCAGATTGTTCAGCACCTTAGTACGTATCTCTGTGTAATCCCACTTCCTGGCTGAGGTGAAACTGAAGCTTTGCCTATCCGTTTCAAACCAGTAACTGGAATTAAAGTCAAATAACCCACCTAGTGTGCACCAAATGTGTGTAGTAGTTAGGAGAATAATAAAACTAAGGGACATCACCTTAACATTCCTGCCTATTTCTAGTACTAGTTATTGAATATTATTCAGTCCTGTTACTGCCTAAGCTTCAATTATTCTGTACTTCAGGGCTGTCAGCATTCAGAGGTTGAAATGCACCAACTAACACAGATCCTGCTTTTCTTTTTTCTGTTTCAGGCAACAACTAAATAATGCCAGAAATATAACTAGTTTCCTGCTATTAAGATGTCTAATTCATTTCTCCTCAGTGGAAGGTCACATTTGTCCATGACCATCCAAATCACTGACATTTCTAAACACAAATAATAAATGGGGCATCATGGTAAAAGTACTTCTAGGCATGGCTTAAGCAGCTCTGAATTTATTTATCCAGCAATGGAAAATGGCAAAGACTTATTGGGAAATCTATTATTTAAAGTTTTCCTGGTAGAAGATTAGATTTGTATTAAGTAATACATGTACTAATAACATGTATAATACATGTACTGAGCAAAGTATTTCTGTCCTACACTTTAAAAAGCACTAATTGAGTCATAATTGAATCATGCTTTGCTTGCTGTATTTGAGGAATTGATAGGTAAATTTATGAGGTCACAGCTTAGTAAGACAGGTAGTGCAGAGCAGCTTATATTTGAGCAGGGAGGGAGAGACCTAGGATTACAGTGGTTGTGACAGATAACTCAGTCTTGCTGCCTCAGTTGTTTGAACTAAGGGTGAGCCTACAACTGAAGTGTATGATTTTCTCGGAAGTTGGGACATTCAGTGCACTCAGACATTAGGAGTTTCACCTGCTTTGCCTTTTCACACTGGATTTTTCTCTAATGGATGGGCTCTCTTTCTCTTTAGGTGATGTGTTTGATAAGCCAGAAGTGACCAATGTCAAGTTTCTGTTCCTGGTGGGTGGCTTCGCTGAATCCCCCTTACTCCAACAAGCTGTCCAGAGCGCTTTCGGTTCGAGATGTCGAGTCATCATTCCTCAGGATGTGGGGCTCACTATCCTCAAAGGAGCTGTTCTCTTTGGTCTAGACCCTGCTGTCATCAAAGTGCGGCGTTCACCTCTCACCTACGGTGTGGGTGTACTCAACCGCTTTGTGGAAGGGAAGCATCCACCAGAGAAGCTTCTAGTCAAAGACGGCACACGCTGGTGCACTGATGTCTTTGACAAGTTTATCTCAGCCGACCAATCTGTAGCCCTTGGAGAAACTGTGACACGCAGTTACACACCTGCCAAACCTTCTCAGTTAGTAATAGTGATCAATATCTATAGCTCAGAACAAGATAATGTTAGCTTCATCACCGAATCTGGAGTGAAAAAGTGTGGCACCCTTCGCTTGGATCTCACGGGAACTGATGCTTCAGTGCCAAACCGGCGGGAGATCAAAACGCTCATGCAGTTTGGGGACACTGAAATCAAAGCCATGGCCATTGATGTTGCCACCTCTAAAAGTGTCAAAGTCGGTATTGATTTCTTAAACTACTAACAGCCCATTTTTCCCCACCACAGCCTGTTTGTGAGACTGATCTTCCACTACCCCAATTTTTTGACTTTCATATGTCATGTCATCAACTTGAATTTCAGCAGGCTATATGAGAACAGCTTCTAAGGTGGGGTATGTCATGGTTGTGCCCTTTGACCAAAGGCTGGGTTTTGAAAGACCCATAAAAAGTTTTGGGAGCAAAAGTTCCAGAGGTAGTAAAAGTTCCCAAGTTACTCAAGCATGCTTAAAGACCTACCTTTATTAAGTAAATACTGATTATTGTTGGGTCCTGATGATTAGTTAAGAAGATATAAAATCATAATCTCTTTGCCGCCTTCTTCTTCTTCTTCCTCTTCCACCCAAGAAAAGCTCACCCTGGTTGTTGTAGGGGGTGCATCTGTGTGGGGTATCTCTGTAAACAGCACCATTGTCTGGCAATGGGAACAAATTATTAGTCCGTGGTGTTGTTTTGATTTTGCCCTATGCTTTCAATATTTTAAGTGCTGGAAATCAATGACTTAAAGAAATGAGAATTGAGTTTCTTAAATTCTGAGATCCTATGGAAAAGAAGATTCTCAGAAATCCTTAAAATTAGCTTTAGAAATACAGATGTATATTAGGAGCCTAATAGTGATTGCTCCAGTTTTAAAACAAGGCCTTTATTGGTGAAGCTGTCAGAAGAAGCTGTTGGATTAAATAGGAAGCATTACCCTCAGTATACTTTGAAAAATGAAGAGCAAAGCTACTTCCATTTTGGGTCTTCTAAACTTACTTTTATTAGTCTCCATCTGTGATCATAAAATCACAGAATAGCTGAGGTTGGAGAGGACATCCATTGACTGGTCCAACCTCTTACCTCTAAGCAGTGTCAGCCAGAGCAGGATGCTTTGTCCGGTTCTGAATATCTCCAAAGATGGAGATGCCTGAACTCTGGGCAGCCCGTTCCAGTATTTGACAACCCTCAATGTGAAAAAGAGTTTTTTCTTATTTTTAAACAGAATTTCTTGTGTTTCAATTTGCGCCCATTGCCTCTTGTTCCTTCACTGGAAACCTCTGAGAAGTCTGGCTCTATCCTCTTTACTGTCTTCTCTCAGGCATTTATATACATTCCTAGCATCTCTTGAGCCTTCTCAAGTCTGGAGAGTCTCAGCTCTCTCAGCCTCTCTTCACATCACAGATATTCCAATTCCTTAATCATCTATCATGACCCTTTGCTGGTCTCAGTCCAGTATGTCCATGTCTCCCTTGTACTAAGAAGCGCAGAACTGGATCTGGTGCTGCAGATGTGTTCTCACCAGGGCTGAATAAAGTGGAATAATCACCTTCCTTGACCTGCTGGTAATGCTTTCCCTAATGCAGCCCAGGAGGCTATGGGCATTCTTTGTTGCAAGGGCATATTGCTGGCTCACAATCATCTTTGTGTCTGCGAAGACCTTGAGGTCTTTTTCCAAGCTGTCTCCCTGCCAGTTGGCCTGCAGTGTATACTGGTGCATGGGGTTATTCCTCCCCTGGATCAGGACTTTGCGCTTTTCTTCATTGAACTTTAAGAGCTTCCTGTCTGCACATTCCTCCAGCCTGTTGAGGTCCCTGTGACCCATCTGGTTTATAAGCACTTCTCCAACTGATTATATTTCTTTTCTTGCTAATTCCTGTGTTAAGATGTGGAAGTACAGTTAGATGGTGGCTGTCCAGGAAGATTTAAACAAAAGAGAGAGAAAACATCCAGATCAAAAGTTCCATAGTATGTTTTGAGTAGCAAATGTTTTAATTGGGTAAAATATATTTCTGGGTTGAGTTGAATGGCCAGTAAAATGGAAAGCAGAAGCCAGGAGAATGAAACTGCAAATAGCATTAAATAAGATATTCCTCACATAGCTCTGAGCACGCAACTCTAACACAGATAAAATACACTGATAGTCACAGTAGCATCTGGTTTTCCAAACTGTCTGGAAATGTTTCCTTAAGCACGTTGAACCGGAAAATCTCTTCTGCAACTGGAACAGGTTTTATGTTGTAAAATGGTACAGGTGCATCATTTCTGAGACCAACAATCTGCGTCTGCCATCAATTGACAACTTCAGATTCAAATCCAAATCCCACTCCAGATTGGCAGACTGATACTATCCTATAGAATCACCCTCAAATGCTGACACTTTCAGAGCATTTATACAGAGCTGCCTGATTACCTGCTGGAATTCACTACATTTTTGAAGCTTTGCAATGTTAATTGTTAAGCTAAACCTTCCTTTCTAATATGTTGAGCATGAGTTAAATCCATCACTGTCACTTTCGGGAAATGAAAGCTTTATCAACTGTTTCACTGGTTTACATTCCAATCCTGCACTTAAGCTTTCTGTGTTTAGCCTGGAGTTTCGCCACAGTGAAGAGCTGCAGAACTGATCTACTGCATTTTGCCATTGAGGTTTGTGTCTCCTACAGAATTCCGCAGAATGCAGCATCATATTCTGCATTCAGCTTTAAGAAACAAAAAAAATAAAGGAAAAAACATAAGGACAATGGAGAATGCAAGTCACGGTATCTGGCTGGATATTTCTATAACTACAAAGTGTGCTTGCTAGCATTCGGTTTCTTGCTGCCTGCTAAATGCTTTAAAAGCTAAATACTGGGATTTTTTTGGTGTGTGTGTGTTGCTTTCCATGGTTTACAAACAAGAGAAACTTTAAGATGAGTTATGAACAATATAATTTTATGTATATACAATATTTAAATATTGTACAGACTCTTTCTTTCTACAGTGCTATTTTCTTGTATAAAAATGCTCTTTGCCTCTGTTGATTTCATTCAGCTGTTAATTTTAAATAACATAATTTCTCAATCAGCTTCTGTAATTATAGCCTTTTAAAGATGGTAAGATATGAAATGTAAAAGGCTGATCTTATAATAATAGGAAAGAAATGTTGGTGTGTCAGAGAATACAGCATTCTTCCTGCAATGCAAGTCATAGCAGTTAAGCTTATTACACAGATGCACTAGTATGTTGCTGGGATTTTCATTTCTTTGTTTCAGACGGTGACCATTCCACCTCCAGCAGTTTATCATAATAATGGATGAATCCTCCTGTAAAACCAAGTTAAAAATTAGATAGTTTGATCTGGATATACAGCTTCTTCACTAGATTTTGGGGTTTTCTTAAGGCTCTTCCATAGTATAAAAAAACCCAACAACCAAAGAAACGCAAAACTACCTTCCAAAGCCAGGCAACACTGATTTATTGTAGCTGCAGGGAAGACCCAGTCTACCATTACCACCCACCAAAAGACAAACTTCTTAAAGGAAAATAGGCTTTGTTGTCTTTGCATCCTGTGTTAAACTGAATTGCTCCAGTTCTGCACAGATTTATTTCTGATAACCTTAACACAGAATTTGGTCTAATAAATGGCTGCAACCTCCCCCCTCTCCTCTCTGAAGAGGAGATGACCTGCAAGAAAGATGAGGTGACGCATGGTTTTGTGCTGCTTCTAGTCTGTCTGCAGGGCATGTTAAGGGTATTTCTGCAGCTCTTCTGAAGCATGGTTCCCTGCACAGTAGCGATTCTCTTGCCCTTTCTTATTCACCTTTTGCAAGATCCCATCTGGATCCAAGCAGGGGTTTGTTGCTAAAATTACTCTGACTGTGAAATGTGATTTGCACATTTTTGCACTTCCTTATTCCGTCTGATGAGAGCACTATCAAGCTTATCTTTGCAGAGCACTGAGCTACGGAACAAACTCCCAGCTGTCCTTGTTGCCCTCTTTAAGAATGGAAAATTTAGCTTGTCTCCCTAAGAAGTTAGAATTGTAAGTAGAATATTATGCTGTGGTCTGTAGTCTGTAACCCAGTTAAACAACCTTACGTTGTAAGCGGCATGTGGATGCCCATTTTGATAAAGGATGTTAGGCTATAAAATTAATATGAAATTTACTAGGAAAAAGGTCACTTTTTAGGGTAGAATTCTGATACTTTTGCAGGAGATTCCCTGCAGAGCATTTTATTGGTAGGGGTTTCAGATGACATTGTGCAACGTTGTGTTGAGAAAACAAGGCCAGCTATCCTTAGGGAAAGCGGAAGGTCTTGGTAGCAGTTTTGCTCTAAGCAGCAACTTGCAAGTTTGGGTCCAAGTTACTGAAGTCTAGGCTGAAAGTTAGCAGCTAATTGTGATGGAATGATTAATTGTGCTAGACTATGATAAATGTGCTGTGATGGTTAGGACAATTTACATTGGTATGAATATACCAATATTATATACAGGAGTTTTAATGCATTATTATGAGAAGGCTAATTATATATTGCAGAGATTTAATCGCCAAGATAAGCTGCATATTTATGATATGAAGTGGCTTAAGCGGATGAATAGTATAAAAGTTGTTGGGCATAACGTCACAGTACTCACCTGCTTGAAATAGTCCTGAACTATATTATAAAACCAACCATTGTGGTCTTGTTCACCTCTGTGCAAGATAAATTCAGATTTCACTGATGTTTGGAGCTGTTCACAACTTGTCTGGATTGTATCTTGAGTGTTCTTGTGTCTCCAATCATGTCAAATAAAATACTGTAAAACTGATTTTTCTTCTTGGGTGTTACTGGTTTTATGGAAATGGTTATAAAAAGAAACCTAATTGATTATGGAAGTGAGGAAGGCCAAGTGGTTATACTTGCATTTGAATGCTCCTTCATACGTGTAACTGAGCAAAAGTGACACCAACCATATGTACTGCTTATGAGATCTCTTCAGTCTTTTAGATGTGTGGATGCCAACAGTCTTTGCCAAGGGCTGGCAGGCCCCTGGGCTCACAGCTCTTCAACAAGGAGCTGCTGCATTTCTAATTCACTTGTGAACTTTCTAGGGGGGCTCCATATGTGCCTAAGGTACAAGTCCACAGCTGGTGATTACTCAACATCCACCAGACTCAGTGTAGCTCTGAGCAGGGTGTCTGTTGGAGTCCAGACAGAAAGACTTTGGACAATACCAAGAGCAGATGGTGTATTTTCTGTGATGATGCTCTGAGAGCCAGGAAATCAAATATGAAAAATGATACATCGAAGAGGACTTGTCAAAAGCTGGTTTATTGTTAAGGTTCTATCATCAGGCCAAAAAGCTGTTGTATTTGCATGAGAGTGTACATCTTTATTGCGTGTTTCTAGATCTAGGATTGTTTAGTAAGGTCCAGCTGCACTGAAAAAAGCTTGTATAACAGTGTGTGCACTATTGCACTTTTCTGCTAACCATTGCAGGCTGTGTCCCTCTGAAGTTCAGCAATGTTGGCACTAGATCCAAGACAATTCAGTGGTGTCTGTGACCTTAGTCTACAATGCTGCTCACGTGCAAAGATGCAGAGAATGAACTGAGCAGCCACTACACCCCAGCTTCTACCTATTTGCTGCAATGAAGGTGTTTTACAAGTGCTTTATGACTATAATTATAAACACCATCCTAATAGGCTAGGCACTGTATTTAACTTGTAATGAACTTGATTTCAGCTAAACATTCAATTAATGTTACTAGTACAATGGGAAATATAATTACAGTCTTCAGGACACATTAAGAACCAAATTTTGCTTTCAGTGTTCTAGCGCATTGCTCTGGTATCCAGGGGAGTTTCATGTGTGTGCATTCAGAATTCCATCCTTTCACTGGACTTTTCTAAATCTTAAGGTTTTCTCATATGAGTATGTTCATATTTAAAGTCACAGCCTCATCTTGATAGGAAGGAGTCTGTATAAATTGTTGGATTTACCAAGATCACATAAATCCCAATGAAATTTGCAGACGATGTTTTCATGTTAATAGACATGGAATAAAGCAACTTACAAATCAACCTCCGTGACAGCAGTGTCCAACTTCCCCGAAAAGATTCTTTCCTCTCAGCTTCCTGAGCATCTACCTGAAACATCACCCAGGCATCTGTCTTAAGGGTGATGGATTCGAGTCCCCTTAGTGAAAGAGCTTCCTGATTTTCAAGAGATCTGTCATGGATAAACAGGTGAGAACTGCAGATGCTTTATGTAAACAGGATTCAGGCCTGGTATTTGCCAATCTCATTAGATACTGGTGTTGGAAAACTTGTATCTGCTATTTTAGGAATAAATTCTGTAATAGTAATATGATGAATATAACAATATATTAATATTACTAATAAAATATTAATACTAAAATATATACTTATGATAAATATAACATTTTTACAGTACTATAATAAATTCTGTTGTAATATAGTTCTCATCCATCCCTTGCTGTGTTCTAACACAGAAACACTTTTGTAGTGGGACTGCTGCAGGGTCACAACAATGTATTGAGGAAGGCAGAATTTTGTGCTTTTTTTTCTTTCACATTAGGAATCTGAAAGAAAAAGCTGTGCAAGAGCCTGTGCAGTTCCACAGGTGCAAAGATCAATTTCTTGCAGCAAAAGCTGTCTTATGCTACCCTGAAGATGCATCATAGCAAATGTCAGGAGTGCTGAGTAGCCTCTGCGGAGGTGATGATGTTCATGGTGTATTTGTGATGTGCGAGTTCATGATGGTTCTCTTCTCTTACCTGTGACTTAACGTTTGGGCGTGCTCACAGATAAAGGAGTAAGATTATCTCAGCTTCACTAAGGGGTATATCAAAAGCAGCTGAGCATACACCTCACTGATATAATGGGACTAAGTGCAGTATATTAAGTTAGCTAACTGCAAACATTTTTCTTCAAACCAAGATCCTCTGTATCTTTGTTTAACATATGGTTGTGTAGGTGCTGGCTATAATTTTGAAGTAGTATTTATTTCCTCATTTTTCAGGAACTGTAATAATGGGGAAAGTTTACTAGGTGCTATATCCCAGGAGCACTGGCTTTGTGCCCAGAGTGAAAGTCATCAAACTAGGATATAGTGTTTGCTATATAGATAGTAAAAAATGGTTGTAAGAACTTGATAGATTGCAACTGCTATGATTCTTCTATCAGTGTCCACAGGTGAGCTTACAGAAACATGGAGAAATGAAAAACATAATACAAGCTTACTCTGGGACTATTGTGTGCTGCAGCAGAGGACAATACTGAGTTGAGCGCAAGGAAACCAAAGGAATCAGCTGAAAAGGTGTGCAGCCAGGGTTTGGATGTGGGAGGACAGAGGCATTGTTGTGCTCCAGCAGTAACTGAAGGTCAGGGAAGGTTTCAAAGTAGAGAGGAGTGGTGAGACTGACAGCTGTGAATGTTAAACCATAGTAATCTAAGGAGTTAGAAAGGTGACTCTCCCTTTCCTAAGGACAACAACTATTTCCTTCCCTCTGAGGAATAAGCTCTGCACCTCAAGTAGGAACTTCCGTCTGCCATCAGCTGATAAGAGCAGACATCAGTCGGTGCACATCCTCTTCCTTTGTAGTACAAAGAGCAGCCTCGGTGCTGACCTGATGCTTCCCACACAAGTGTGCTGCATTCCATGCTTTTGCCACCACTGCTATTTGCTAACAAGTACCAGAGCTGCAGCTGAAGCCCTGCAGTAGAATGTATAGTTCAGGGCTTTTACTTTTCATCCAGTGACAATCATAATGGATCTATTTTATCAGCCTGTTCCTCCCATCAACGCACACACACACAGAGATGACTATTGACTCCTCAAAATGAGCAAAGCTGAAGGAAGTTAACTGTGTGCAGAGCTGAATCCAGCAGAAAAGATGCTGTCCTGCATGACATCTGCAGGGGTTCCTGTATGTTTTATAAACAACATTACAGCATCCTCCTTCAGATCATTTTCTCCCAAGTTAATTTTGCAGTTGTTTTGTTTTGTCTTAGGGTTGAGACACAGTAGATTGAAGCCCAAAAAGTACCACACACTTATCAAGGGTGCTACAGGACTGAGGGGATGTTGCCAAAATACACTGATCACGTAGTCGGGTAGTATATACTGTTAACCATGGCTTTAGATTTTATCTCTTTTAATTCCCTATCTCCATGCAGACCCATCCAGTATTTTTGCTGACTGCAGTTGCAGCTCTGTTGGAGCACCACAGGAGATGAATGTAGCTGGGAGAGGACCTCAGACATCAGCTGTATCTCACCTTCCTGCAGCAAAACAGTATTAGTTCTTCCTAAACTACTCCAAACTCCTGTTCAGTCTGGTTTTAGACCTTCTGATGCTGCAATGGTACTACCCGCCCAGGCAGTTTATTTGTGTCTCACTGTCTAAAGTTTTACATAATGTCAACTCTGACCCTCTGTGGCTGTCCTACCCCTAAGGACCACGGAACATTTCATCGCATCCCTGCTCTGACAGCTTTTGACACATCTGAAGACTAGTTTCATGCTTGCCCTGAATCTAATTCTCTAATTAAACCCCAGGTCTTTCAATCATGTTTTATAAACTGGTGATCTCTTTTACTGTTGGCAGCACTGAGGATTAGACAGTGGGTGCATTATACTTGAGGCACGTTGTGGGTTTGGCTTCTGCAAACATTGATCAAAGCCTGCCTTGTGTGCAATCCAGAGGGTGCACACTTAAACCTTAGAAGCTTGTTGCAATAGTTAATATTGCACTAACTGGGTGTGTTTTTGATAAGTTGCACTTGTGAGGTAACCACAAATCATGGTTATGAACCATACTGCCAGGTTTGCATTCATTTTGCTTTTGGAATTCACATCATTAAAGTGTTTTCCTTGAATTGCCACAGTACAGGAACTGCAGCTTCCTATACTGTGGGACTTCTGATGAACTACTTGTGCTTTGCTGACCTGAAGCGTGTTCAGCTTTTCAGCTACATGAAAAATGCTGCAATGAAAAGCTTCAAAGAGGGTGAGGAATCTCTGCCTTCCTGAATGCCTTGCTGGGGAAGTTCAGGCAGGATACACTGAGCTTTCAACTGTGATTGTAAAATGCAATGAAATTCTCCAACTGGAGAAGAACAGGCTCCACTCTGAGGTCTAAAACTGATTTTACCTGGTAGTCACCCCTACTTTTGATGAGGTGTCAGCACCTCTGGTCTTTAATTCTCCCTTACATACCCCTTGTCATTAAATCCCTGTCACTTCTCATGTGGCTCTTATGGGACATACTGTGCTTTGGAAAATGAGGATCTAAAGGAAAAGCGTTGCAAGACAGTGCTTTAGACTCAGTCACTTAATTGCTGTTTTACTCAGGATTGATTGATGTGGGAGAATTATGTGTTATCTTGGTAGTTTCCCAATGCTCTATCACCTAAATCTGTGAGACTTGATGCTAACGATGTATGTTAAGCATTATGTAGTGGTATTTCTCTCTGCTTAACCATGGAGAAAGCAGAATTGCTGCAAACAATAAGACAGCTCTCTGGTGTAAACTCTGTAATACAAGATTTGTTTCACCTACCCTATTCTACACCTCCACAAAGGTGCAATGAAGCATTTTTCACGTTGTCTCCATAACCAAAAGCCCTCACAAGAACAAAGAAGATTATGGAATTGTTATGAGCATCTCGGTGTGCCCAGAGAACCCCAAAACATCTGCCCTATAGATACGCATAGTCTGAAATTGCAGTCTTTGTTGGGAATGACAGAAGAGCTGGCCTTGTTTTGGATACCAAAGCAAAGCAAAAACAAGTGGTAAAACTCCCCAGAGGTATTCACCTCTTGTGGGGGCTTTTAGTGTGTCATTAGTGTGGCATTTAGTGTTACATTCGTCTTCCCAGAGTACTATTAGCATATTCACCTACATTTAAATAATTAATTTTCTCATTATATGCCAACTCTTAATTTTTGGTTCTTTCAGGTTTATTGAAATCCGTGACAAGAGGTAGCGATACGAGGAAACGTTTGGTTTCGGGTTTGTTAATCAATTCCATAATATCTCATTCTTCACAATTGCTTTATTTAATAGCACCAATTTCTGCTTTCAGGTCTTGACTTCCCTGTTAAGCATTCAAGTTTCTGAATTCTTTTTAATCTTTTAACCTTTATCCCTTTGAGTATTTTTTTTTCTCAGCCTATAATTTATTATCCAGTCTCCTGTCAGAGGAGGAGGTAGACTCGGTGATTTTTACTGTATTGCAAATTATAATTATTATCGTTATTTGCATTAGTAATGGATTCATTCTTACCACTGAAAACAATTCCATTATCTGATCAGACAGTTATCTTCACACTGTCCGGGATCATATATTTTCATTAGGCACCTCTTTCTCTGGGGGTCAAAAGGAGAATTATTCTTCAGTGCAGTCACTTTTCTCTTCACTTTTGATGTTTTCCTTGGTTAAAAAGAAGTTTTTAATCCTCTACAAGCATCCTTTGCAACAAAAATGTGTCCCTTTACACTGCTGTGTCACCATTCCTTCAGACCCAGCAAGGAATGGCACGTCCCTGCTGTGAACTGCCCTTCAACATCCTTTCTGTCACAGGGTTTGTAATTCAAGTTCAGTGGGAGGCTGATTTTCATGACCCAGCAAAGATGTTTTGACTCCTCTTTGAATTACAGCAAAGGTTTGAGGATCTATAGTCTTTAATGAACTGAAGAAACCTCCTTTCCCAGCCCTCTGTCCCTGCTTCCCGTGGGAGATGCAGGTTTGGAGATGGATGATTACAGAATAAGGGTGCAGATGGAGCAAACTTGTGCTCCTCTCTGACTCGCCACTGAATTTCCCATGTCTCTGCAGGGGTATAAGAGGGTCAGATAGCACTGGTTTCCAAACTGCAAGCTGAAGGGAGCTGAGGAAAGTTGGAGAGAGATGTAAGGTAAGGCCATAGATCCTACTGAGCAGCCTTGGTGGGAGCTGAAGGTGGTGGAGAACCTCTTTCACACTTCTCTCCTGTTGATTTTTGTTCCCTCAACAAGTGAGAGATGGTGTTTGAGTAAGGAATTAAGGACAGTAAGGAAAAGATTTTCCATCTAAAGCAAAAGACTGGGTTTAAGCAGCTCCTTTAAAGTTTCTGTAGCTCAAGTCAGGCTGTGGTTACCAAATCCAATGCCCCATGTCCAGAGAAGGAGGGGATGGCTTCTGCTCTTCTATCATTTCAGGCAAAACATGCACATACTCATTGCATGTTTCATATCCCATGTAATTGAGGTGATGAATATATTCCTTCTCCATGCAGAACATCTTCTGAGCTGGAAGTGGTACTGCTGTCATGGGAGAGGTCGCTTTCCAAAGAGGATAATCAGCACTCCCAGGAAAATCCCAGTTCTGAAACTGCACACCCCAAACTGAGGCACCCAGGCCACCAGTACTGTGCATTTAATGAGAGCAAGTGAGAGGTGTGTTTACCTAAAATCATAGGCAAAATGATAATAATGTGAATTACTGTGTGAAAAACTGCAGTTTTTTAGAGGTTCAGATGCAATTCTTCCCCCCTTCACCTCCCTAACTGGTTTGATGTGAAGCAATTATATACATCATGCAATTAAAGGTAAGATTTGTCATAGGATATGTACCAAAAAGTAATTACATGTACCATAGCGCAAAGGGGGACTTGAATGCAACTTTTGTCTTTGAGTCTCGCTTAATGCATGTCTTCAATATACTAGCAAGTGCGGTAGCCACTCCGTTGTTAGTGTGTGACTAATTTAAAGTGTAATTTTCTTCTGGTTTCTGTTTGTATACAGGCAAAATTTAGAAGTAAGTGACATGTATTAATATCTTTTCAGTTAGGGCTGTGGGAGCATCACATCGACCTTCTCCTTTCTTCCTCTGCCACCTACTGAAGCTTTCTGTTTTGACTGATTAAGAATGCTGATACATCTCACCCTTCCCTTGTCTTCAAATTGTAGAGGGTTTGCAGAGGCAAAAAAAGATTGGGTGTCTGAACTTACTGTATAATTTCTTTGGCAAAAGATGCTGTTTTCTTCAAGGGAATCTCCTTTTCTCCCAAATAAGCCGTTTCCAATTTTTATCAGTAACAAGAGGTTGACAAGTTTAGTCTTGTTTTTCACAGTTAAATACAACCATACACAGTATATATTTCTGAAGTATGAGGGCATGGCAAAATAGCTTGTGATTTACACTCAAATGAAGAACGAAACAACCTTCAGGCATAACATCATCAAATTCCTATTTGCAACCTCTGAGGACACATTCCAGAAAGGTATGGCAATAAACATGCATACATAACCCTGCCAGCTGTGGCTAGGTGATGAAAGCTCTAATACAGCAAACTAGATTACAAAAACCCCCTCAAGAGATTCAGGAAGGAGAATTCATCAATGCCAAATTAGGAACTTTCACATATCTCTTGAAAGATAGAACCTCATTATCCTCCTGATTTATGGAGCAACGTAATGACTGTAGACAGCATTGTCTAAAGACAACAATGAGCACTGCTATATCTCAGTAATAATTAGAGTCACATGAAATCTTCCAGGTTTTTTCTTTATTGTTCTCCGATGATTTGTAATATAGAAGCGAAATACATTGCACTTGGCAATCGAAAATGTAATGGAAATATGTGGCCCAAGTTGCTCCCATATTTAAATTCTGATGGCAATGCTGCCCACCAACAAAATAATAGTCATTTGTGGCAGGAATTATAAACCCTAAACTACAGCTCAAAGCGTTGTTCACCAAATTACTCTTTCCATATCCACAATTACAGCCATTTGTTTTCTTATACTGATAACAAAAGACGCATTTTAAGATCGGCGCTGTGCTACTCTTCCTTTAATAAATAAAGTGAGCTTTTCAAAGGCAGTAAAACGGTGCAGATAGAAATCAAAACATTTCTACAGCTCAAGATTCAATCAAAGACTTGCCATGAGTGGTGTTACATTAAAGTTTAAAAAAAATAATCAATTTAGTGTGTATTTTTGAGCAGGGTTTGTCACAAATAGCATTCCCAATAGATAAGAATGATTATATGGTAAAGAGCGTAATTTATATATCTCAAGCACTATGCTTTTGTCACCGCCATCGTTAAGGAATTTGACACGTTTGCAGGAGAACAATATATGTCAACTGAAATATATACCAATTAGCCATAAACGGGACACTGAAATGAATGATGCATGTGCATGCTATACTTACAAGTAATAACATGTGGTTTAAAGTCGCTTGCGTTTTCAAACAAGAATTCTTTTGATGTTGTCATTTAAAAAAATCTAATATTTCAAAAGGTCAGGAATAAATAGCACCATTAGCATTAAAAGCTAGCTAAAGGGAAAGTAATTTGTTGTTCATTTAACATTGCATTTTATGTAATGGCTTTGTAAAGTGTTCGGGGACGGGGGGGGAGAGATTTTTACTCTGCTAAAACAAGATGACGGCAGCTCCGGTTCATTATTAAAAGGAGATTTTGTATTATGCTATTGTCAACTTTAACGTGTAGATTCTGTTAGGTGTTTGTTAAAATTACATGGGCTGCCGAAGTGGCTATGGCAAAGGATAATGCAGAGAATATCATGGCTGTCAAAACAATTGTGTAGGCAAGAATCTGCTTATACTAAAGTAAAGGAACAAAAGACAAAGGAGAAACTCTGCTGCAGTGTTACGAAGTTAATAACCCTGCTGAAGTTTCCTCAGCAGGAGGTACTGAGATCAGGAAGCCAGATTCTAGAGAAGACAGATAGTCAAGGCAGAGGGAAGGAGGCAATGTCAAAGGGACACAGAGTACATGGAAACCCATCACATGCCAGCTCCTGTGCCTGTGGTTATTTTCCTCTCAGTAAACCTGTAATTATTTATCTCCCCGGAGTGGGGATGTGGGCTCCTCCTTGGACTGGATGCCATGAATGAAAGGTGAAAGCGTGTGGAATCCTGTGGCTGGATACTCTGCCTCCTTACATGCAGAGGACATAGAAAGGCTTTGCAGGAGCAACCTAAAACTGGCTTTACTGCAACCTTATGCAGGACAAACAATTCACATCCTCAAAACTTATTCAGTCTTATTGTCTTATTCCACCACTATAAGGCTGACCACAGATGGGAAAAACTGGAACCAAAAGAAGTGTTAGATTATACCCTTCATGGACAGTGTAGGATGGGAAGAAAACACACAGAAGAGCATCTCTGCTGCGCTCTTGCTGCTGCCATGAGGAGCTGCACAGGGAAGGAAGCAATGTAATGAGGGCAAGACACAAGTAATATCTTCAGAGTGGAAAGCATCTTGTTCTCCCTCTTGAGAAGCTGGACAAGAAATTGGCTTAGCATTTAATACCCCATAAATCTATGACAGCATAGCAAAGGTTGTCTCCTTTACTAATTCATATGTTTATTCCCTATTAGCCTCCCCTGGGCAAGGTTTCAGGGGACTCAGAAAACAGTGATTCTCCAGATCTGAATGTGGTTCATACTGTGCTCCCAGGGCAGCAAAATTGGGTAGTGCCTTTTAATCTGGGCAAGAAGCATAAGTGCAATTTAAAAGGTTTTTAAACTTAAAAGCAACCCTGCACATCTCTGACTAAAATTGAATCACCAGGGGGTATTCTCTTCAGCTGGGTTAAACCAAGGAACAGGTTAGTAGATGAGACTCTCAGTGATGCGATTTGGTGGTGGTCCTGCATAATGGTTGGACTTGATGATCTTTAAGGTTGTTTCCAACCTCACTGATTCAATGATTCTATTCAAGCTCTGACCACAGGTTTCCAGTCTTCAGTGCTGATGGTTCTTTCTCTACTCTTCACAGCCCACTTTCCCTCCCATCACCCTGCATGACCTGGCGGAGTGCAGAGTTAATAAAACTGCTTTGTCTTCTCTATTAGAAGAGTAGGCTCAACCATGGGATACATAGGTTTCAATCTCCACCCTGTAAGGGGAATCTGAAGGTTGATGTCCTTTAGGAGAAGGCATTGTGGGGAGGAAAGATCACACAGAGAGGCAGAAAGAGCAGAGTGCCCCAGTCTGGGGAACCTCAAGAGAAACTGCTGAAGAGAAAAGGTCCCCAGGAGCTGAAGATCTCCAGGCCCCAGTAGTTTTGTGGGGTTTTGGGGCTCCCCATCCCCACTGACCCCATTAGCCCATTTCTCCAGCAGCAGGATGAGGGAGCCAAGGCAGGATTATGTGGGGATAGAGATGAATTTGTGCTATCCACACTTCAGCTGAATGTGTTTTTCAATGAGCAGGGAAAGCAGCAGCTCCCTCATTGCATTTGCCTGTTTTGACCACATCCTCAGGTAGTTTTGTTGAAGACTGAGGGCCAGCACATGGGATGTCAGGGCACTTTGGTGATTATTCTGTTTACAAGCATTTTAGGGAAACTTCACTAACATTTGATTTCTTCTATGCAGCTTTCTCAAATCAATTCTGTTCAGATCGTATGGTACAAGCTTTGTTCAGCAGTAACACTCCAAAGCACATCATCAGTTCTCGTCATGTTCACTTCCCATCTCTCACAGGTAATTAAAATTCATTTCTGCCCTCATTTGTAACCACTTGCTCTCCTATCTCTGTTTCAGTTTTGTCTCATGCTAATTCTGGGCTTAGCCTTCAGTTTGATTAGGAACATCAGCTTTCAACAGGTTTTGGTTCATTCACTCCCAAAACTATTTCAGAACATCTGTCTATAGAGAGGTATCCACAGGCTTAACCCCAACCACCCAAAGCAGCAAAACACCCCAACAGACACCACCAGGATTATAAGTACAATGACTGGAGACACCAGAGTTTTATACTTGCTAGCTTTTATTGGTATCAAGGTTTGGGGTATTCATATGTGCTTTTAGCAAGCAGTAAGAGTCAGCAGAACATCCTCTCTTACTGTCTCATAACCACAGAAACGGTATCTGGAAGAAAAAAATACAATATAAGCACCTTGAGTTGTTGAAATTATACAAATCGATTTGGTTTTAATATCAGACAACTTGATTTGTCATTTGCCACAACAGAACACAACATACTTTGAGCTCTAAGTGTGAGCTATTACTGCTGGGGAAAGCATTGATGGACTATATTCGTTCTGGTTCACTTCCTGCCTTATTTAGCTTTACAGTTTCTTTTTCTTGCAGGTTTTGTGCTACCATCACTGTGAAGATGCTCACAACCACTTATGCAAAGGCCATGAGCCAGTGGAAGGATGAGTGCCTATCTGCAGGAATATGCTTCATCAGCAGCATGCTTTGGTGAATGGGAACTACAGCTGGCCCTAGGATCTCCGCTTAAAGGTGATGCTACTGGGCTGTAATCGTTTAGCTTTGCTTGCTATTTCCATCTCCCGTGTTGTCTTTTAAGTGATGGCATTTTCACTATGAGTTTGTATATGGGTTCAAAACATACTGTGCCTCCTCTTCTAGATACCAAATCATGGGGTGGATAAAATAGATGATTAAGCAAATGAGGGAGTTTGTTTCAAAAAGCTCAGGAAAATGGGTGAAACTGGATCAATAAATCATGCTTCTATAATCTGAACATCCCAGCCTATTCCACAAAGTCTAGAAAAATCAGTATAAGTCTTGTTCATTGGAAGGGTGGGTTTATTATCATGGTCCTCTTTCATCAGTCATGATCTCAGGGGCCACCAATAACAATGAAAATCATCTGCTGTTCCAGCTGGCTGTGAATCAGACATGCTAACACAAGCTCACACACAAATAACCAGTCCTTGTGGTCAGTAGGAGCTTGGAAAGAATGATGCCGATAACCCTGCATGGAATTTTGTCACCTATCTTCCCAAGTAACTCTCAAGATATTCACAATGGATATACTTACTCTTTTCTGTCTTCTCCAGACTGTACTACAACAGTTGCAGCTCCTAATTTAGGAAGAGTTGGGTTTATCACATTGTTGTTCCAGAGGAATTTAACCTTTGTAACTGTTCCAAGTTTAACTTCTGCATCAACGTAGCCTGTGTAAGTGTTGTCTGGTTTGAGGCTTCCCCTGTGAAAATGAACATTTTATGGATGTGAGGCACGTTAGGATTTAATATTAATCACCACTCCTGTCAACTGAGTGGCTGTAATAGCAAGGGAGTAGAAAGTTAGTAGAAAAACAATATTTAGCTTATAACATGGTAACAACATTATTCCCAGTTTTCCAACATAATTTATCCCAAATCAGTGTTTATCAGAAGAAGCAAAGGCCTGAGATGCTACAGTCACACCTCCCAGTGAAGACTCAGTTACAGGGTGATCCCTGTGAAGAAGGTAGAGTTTGCTATAGAGTTAGAGAGTGCCAGAGTGCATTCAATACTGGCAGACTTGTCTCATGTGGTCGGATCTCACATGGATGCCTGCAAACTGGGATCAGCTCATAGCAAATACCTGAAGATGTGAAGTCCTTCTTGGAAAGGTGGAAGTGGTATAGTTGTCACTAAGCAAAACCAAAAACATAAAGCCCAAAGCCCACATCTAAATGCCTTCTCCTCAGTTTTCACCATTTCAGTTATTACAGTTGAAACAAACAAGGAAAATACAAATAAACAAGACCCCATGAGGCAAGCAAGCAGCTGCGCTAATGGCTGGACTTGATGATCTTAAGGTCTTTTCCAACCTAGTTGATTCTATGATTTAGTGTAAGCAGGTGAAGTTATGAGCAACAAAAAGTAGATTTTTATATAGCAATTCATGGGGTAACTTTAGCAGCAACGTTTTACAGGCCTGGGAAAGGCAGAAAGATCACAACTCTGCAGCATAGATCCAGCAAGACCTTGATGGGACAGCGAACGAGTGACCCTGGATTCTAACAGTTCAAGATCCTGCCTTCTAAACTTTCCCCTTCAAATCACTCGAGTGAGTGAGCTGCCTCTGCATTTACATCAGGTTACAATTTGATCTCTAAAGACCAACATAAACAGAAATCTGAATTAAATGTCCTAGAAGGTAAGTTCCTTTTCTATCAGATTTTTGACTTACTTGACGATCTGGTGCTGCCTTGTGTTCCCACCGCTTCCATACAGGGCAATGTTTACATATCCTGTCACATCTTTGTTTCCAGAGAGGGTCACAGTTACTTTGTACCTCCAAACTGCATAGAAGGAATACAGTAAGTTAGATTGTACCCAGGGAGAGGCAGTCTCTAGAATAACAAGTATTGGCATGAACAGCTATTGCCCTGCTGTAAGGTCTGATCATCTGTTAACTGTAAAACAGGCCAATAAAAAGGTTTGTTTACAAGCAGTAGGAAGCAATGGAAGCAATGGAAACTCACGAGCAAAGTCCTTGGCTTCTGCAGTGTTCAGGTAAAGTTTCACAAAGTCACTTGTAGTTTTCCCTTTGAACTTATCTGCATAGTGACCCATATTCGGGCATCCGTCTTCTGGGCATGGGAAGCAGCGTCCCTAGCAAAAACAAATGCATCCATTAATAAAGTTATCCATCCAGGCATGGACTTGTTTTTGGCGTACCCACTTAGCTGGCCCTGTATGACAGCAACATTTGTTTCTTTTACAGATCCACTCTGGGTGTGAGCTAGCGTAAGTAAACTGGATTTCAGGTGTATAAATAAGAGCCACTATTTTTGATACAGTCCATCCTGAGGCTTTGAGAGGTACTTACTGATTCAAAAACATCATATGAAGCACAAGAATAGCCCAGAAATCCATCAGGGTAGATAATACTGTCAGAGTAATACTTGTAACTCCTCAGATGATTGCAAGCCACGAAGTCCCGAGATCCTGCAAAAAGATGTTTCCAGGTTAAATCTTTCATTCCATTACTATTTGAGTAAAGATACTGGTACAGCCCTTACCGTGTCATTGGGATGCATCATTCCTCCTCAAAAGCCTCATCATGATTCTTATAGTATCAAACATAAGGTTTGAAGCTTGCTTTTGCAATGAACTGATGCTCTAAGGCATGTCACTGACTCAACAGGTATAAAATACAGACTTGAAACGCTTTGTGGAGACTGCGCAGCTCAGCTTAGCCCCTGCCCTCTCCTCACCCTCCCAAGCACTTGTTCAAGCAATCTGACCGAGCTGCACAATAGAAAGGAGAACCGTATGAAGGAGGCCTTTTGTAGGCAACAGGGGGATTACCATAACAAAGGAAAACCAAATGAAAAGTGTTTAAGAGGGAACTTCCTAGGGCAGCGCTGATTTGCTCCAGCTGAGGACTTCAAAACATAATTATTATTATTCGGGGGGTGCTTAAGGAAGGGAGGATCTTAAAATTAAAATAATGAATATATTATTTTCCTTTGTGTTGCCATTATTTGCCTGACTTTGGGTTAAAAAGAAGATCATATACAACACGCTTATTTCTTTGTGCTTTAATTCCCCATTATTGAGACCAAGTTTGCTGCATAATAAAATAGAAAGAAAGAAAAGGTAATGCCGTAATGCCTCCAACTGCACTGAATAAAACCTGGAGGAAAAGGTTGGTTATCACGAATGAGTTTGTGAACTCCCGGAGTTTCAGGTGTTTGCAGTAATGTAAGAAAGAGCTTGGATAAAATACTGCAAAATCTCTATAGCAGAACTCTTGTTTTGTCTGTTTTGTTGGTTCTTTTTAATGTTCCGTGCAGTTTAACTTTCTAAAGACACATAAACATTTCCTAATAGTTAGAGCTGTTATTAGAACCATGTAAACCAACAAAGAGCTCTGTTTGAGCAGCTACGAGCCAGTCTTTGTTTAGCGGACTATAAACAGACACAATGACATTGCTTTAATGCAAGATTGTAAAGGTAATAAAAAGCTAATTAATTGCTCTATCTGAGAAGGGCTGCAGCTGCAGACAGCCCATCAGGAGGAGCTGTGAGCATCATTGTCCTACTCTACCCAGTATTGCTGCTGGGCAACGGCATAGAAACAAAGTGAAGTATATTGTTATAGACCCTTTAAAACTGTTGGCATGGTTTCAGTAACTTGTTTCTGCTGGGGGATACTTCAGAGGAGGCAGATTTTCCAGAGGCAAAACCCTTTGTCTCGTTTATTTTTTAATGAGCTCTGGAAAATAGTGTGGTTTAAGCATACGAACAGTTTCACTGCACTCTGCAGCTGCTGCTGCTGCTGGGCACACCAAAAGCTAATGCAACATACCTGAATTAAAGAAAGTCAAGTCCTTACATTGTGAGGGGTGATCTATTCCTGAGTTTGTAATGTAATCAACACTTACCTTCCCAGATGCCATCAAGATCTACGATCTGTGACACAGCGTTCTTTCCACATCCAGGCATTTCCACTCCTCCGTTTGGATAGAAGTCAAGATGTCCAATAGCTGGGCTCATGCCAAAACCTGGAGCATTTAAAGTAGGGGTAAGCATATTTTCAATCAATACTGTTTCATACCCATAGTTGAAGTTTGTTGGTGCTTGGTATTTTAGGATGTGAGGTGTTAGTGACCAATATGGTATATTTGTTCTGTGTCTGTGGCACAGCACAAGTGAGTCTTGAGGAATTATTAGGATACTGAAGTGCCACATGGCATAAATAATTATTATAAGTAATAATTATTGCAGTATTGTTCAATACTCACCTAAGTAGGGGATTGTGGGAGCTGTATCTGTGTGGATAACATCAACAAACTCAGCATCAGTTTTATCCAATCTGACTTCAATCGGAGTCCCTTGGAAGTAAGGCTGAGCAGGGTCCAGTCCTGAAAGGAGAAAACTTGTTATGTATAGATAAAGAGATATAGGTGCATTGTTCTATATAACGCTATGCTTGTATATATTGAATCACAGTGGTCTGTGGTTCCTTATATCTAAGTAGTATAGTATATAGAAGACAATGTTGTCTGCTCTGTCTTATCAAGTGGCTTTTCTCTCAAGAAGCAAAAAGGATTTCTTGTGTGAAGCCTATTAAATTTTACTGATATACACCAATGTTGAATTCCAGTACTTGGAAAGAACAAGGATTGGTTTGACCACAAGTTTAGCTCGTAATACCTCTTAAGTTTTTTTATCTGAGAGAGTATTGGAGGTTTTACAATACTTGAAATGCCACCTCTGCTTTGTGAGGTTGCTGGAATACCTTTTTTATAAATGAACTCATAATACAATAAGTATACCTAACTCTGTATCAACTATTAAGAAAAGAAATGAAACTTCAGATATTTTGCTGGGAGGTGGAGAATAATTACTAATAATGTACTCTACTAGGTGAAAATTTATGTAGACATAGCAAAGCAAGGTGATAATAGGTGATGTATCAGCACAATTAAAGTTAGCCTACTGCTTCTGAAACATCAGGTTTAATCCATCCTTTTCTGGAAAATGATGTTTGTTAGCAGTACAAAACTAACTGCTTGCTGTTGTGTCGCTTATAACATGCTTTGGAAGGACCTGCAAGCAGTGGGTGTTGTGTATCAGCTGTGCTGCTATGTAACAGGCCAAATCAAGCTCTGTAGAGATTGCCACAAGCATTAATGTGTATCAGCAAGTCAGCTGATGTATTGCAGGAGCCTTCTGGCTCTGTTAGCTGTATGGAGCCTTTCCTTTGCTGTGTAAATATATGCAAGCAAAATAATTGTCACACTGACTGCTTTCCAACCCTTACCAGAGTACCACTCCTCAGTGTACAGCGAGAAGAGGCTAAGTTCTACAATGTCCAAATTACCCTTGACTAAACTACAGCCCACAGTCACATCCTATAGTAAGAGAAAATGAACAGCAACAACAGTGGTGTCTTTAGTATGAGCTGTGACTTAAGTCACTGACTTACCAGTAATTCTTCCGATTCCTGGATACCTCTTGCCAGCTTCGCCTGCCACATGTGCTCCAAGGCTGTGACCAATAATGTGAACATTGGCTGGAGAGTATCCGTAATTTTCCTGGGAAAACAGAATATAAAAGATGACTACCTCTGTTTTCATCAGCAACAGGGAGGAGTAAAAAGGTGCTGAAAAACTACTTTCAATTTGACTATAGACTTGGGAACTGTAGGATTTCAGCATCTGTCTGTCAGTTTAGGTACAATACATCGCTTTTTCAAAACCCCTTCTTCAGATGCTGCTCTCATTTGGAGGCTGATAAAACTCTAGACAGCTCTGTTAACAGAGACTTGAGAGGCTCTGTATTCGTTTTACATACTAGACCCATTAATATTCACAGGGTGCTCATCTGGCTTGGAGCACTCAGCCAGGTGGGCGCTCTAAGTTAGACACGGCAGGTCAAACACCATGTGCAGCTGATGAGTGGAGAGATACCTTCAGCCTTTTGAGACAGTAATTCAGTGGCTGCAATGTAGACATATTGAGTGAGACATGGGTCAGAGCACTCCTTGACCTAGCATACTATCTACTGAAGTAATTTATAGTTCTATTATGGGACGTGTGTGTTGAAAACACCGTGATTAAAAGAAGGCGCCAAACCAAGCATCATTTTCTGTATGAAGCTGGCTGAAAGAGGGGTCATGTGGACAGTGCCTAAACCCACAGAATGTGCCACAAGGACTTCTCCCTGAGGTGGCTGAGTGGATCCTGTTTGTTGCTCATGGAGTGCAGTTGTCCTCCAGCCAATTTGGTTGGTTTTGTCTCCCTGAAAAGGCAGTTTGCTGTGTCCGTTATCTCTCTGCATGTTTAAAATTACCCAACACTTAATATCTGTGGAAGAACTGTCTGGCTGTACCATAGGGATATCTTGTAGAGCTTCATATCCCTCAGCTGGCTAAACCCTGCTACTGCTACATAGTTCTCTAACTTTACAAAGAGAGGTTTTAGCACAACTCTGAAAATGATCGCTGAGTAGCAGAAAATGTTCCCTGCTGGTTACATTCAGATTCATCAAAGTTCCTGAGTCACATTTCTTCCCAATCAGCACTATCTATAGCTTTATAACCAGAAGTTTCTTACCACAAGGGTCTTCACAAAGTAAGCTATTTCAGCGCCCACAACACGGACGTTGTTTGATGCCTGGGTGTACTGACATCTTGAGCCTTTCCTCCAGTCAATGCAGATACAGTTCACATCTTCCACAGTGAGCATCCTCTGTTTTATAAAACAAAAGTAAAAACCAAAGCTCCCCGCAGTAAATACAGTTGAGAATTGATTCATGTTGCTCATAACAGCTCCACTTATAAATGTTGCATGAATTTGTAGGAGAACGTTTTAAGAACCAATACCTTAGCATATGTACATGGTCATGCCTGCTCACAGGCATATGTGTGCTCAGACATATGAAAGAGGGTGGTATGCGGTAGTAATGATCACACCATCATTTCAAATACCCATAGCAGTATTTTTTGCAGAAGGGAAAACAATATCAATACAATACTGACACTTTCAATTTTTAATGCTAATCAAAATTTAAATTAACACTAAAAATGAGAAATGAGCTCTACTCCTACTCATTCACTGAAGTGATTTAAAGGTAATTTAATTAGAACTTACATTTTTATGACAATAAAACCTAGAGTATTTTCTGATACAAATTTGTAAGAAAAAGTGCATTTTTTATAAGAGGGTGCATAAATTGCTGGTGTCACTAAATATTCATTTCACATTCATGGCTATATTTGGGGATATATATGCACAGGGAGATACTTTATTGTCTGCCACAGAATCTGAAGCTTTGCTTTTCTCCTCTGAGCTGGATTGTTTGGCTAAATGTATTTTGCTTTAGCAGCTTTAGTATATTCATTCTTTGATTTATGTTCAGACATTATAAAGCATCCAAAACAGCTTACAAGTGGCAAAGAACAAAAAAGGCAATAGAAGTGTCTATGGCTATGTTAGAAGTGGTAAAAATGAAAGTGCAGGTAGGATTATTGCTTAATGGGAAGGAAAGTAAATAACAGATGTACATAAGAAGGCTGAGGTATTCACAATCCCATTTGCTCGGCTCTTTCCTGAAAAGATTCAGAGAGCTTATTTTTAATAAATTTGGAGTGTTGTGATAAAACACAGGCCACCGTAACAGAGAGAGAATGGAAAGATTTATCCCCTGCCTCTTACTACATCCTCATGGAAATTGATCATAAGGAATTACGGGATTAGCTGAAGCAAGATGTGAGCTATCTGGTTGATTGAGAGGTTCTAGGAAAAAAACTGATTTAAGAGTGGGAAATGGGAGACTGAGAATTGAAAAAACATCAATCTGCTTCTGATACTCTGAAAAAGTTAACTAACAAATCCAACAATCACACCTCAATGTTCACAAAGTGGTAATCAACAGAGATTCTCTTTTCCAATGAGAAACTCAGATTTATTTTCTTTGACCCTGTGTCAAAGAGAAGCAGATAACAGGGATGCAATAAATGTGAAATACCTTTTAGTGGACTTTCACATTGTTTCTCATAGTGTTCTTGTAAATAAAATAGGAAGATAGAATTTAAACAAAGCTGTAGTTGTGTGAATAGTTAGTTGAAAAGTCTTATCTGAAAACTGTCATATGTCACCAACTGGTGTTTTGCTCTGTGCTGTATGACTAGTACCTTTCATTAGCTGAAGCTGCAATAGAAAGCATGTTCACAGGTTTTGAGAAGAGCACCAGAAAACAGCTTGTTGAGAAGACCACAAGAAGTACAGCTTGGTATGGTGACAGGATTAAGAAATAACTTGGGGAATTAGCACAGGAATCAATAAAACAGAGAGCTTTTCCTCAAGGTGTGGATACACGTATTTTAGATGCAAATGATTTGAAAATGTGGCTTCTTTTGCTGCCCTTATCATTAGAAGTACCATGAGACAAATTGATTCGAAATAGAGAAAACAGACAGTTTATAGGAATGGTTTTATAAATGGAAACTAAGGAACTTTATGGTACCTACCTTGCACATGTCTGACAGCCAGTTTTCTTCTCCACTGTCTATGAAACCATGGACGATGAATCTGGTTAACCTGCTTGTTTTAAAGTTGGAGTAGCTAATTGAGGAATCAACTGCAGAGATGTCCTGTTGTAGATATTAAATTAACAAATATTTAAATCTGCTTTCTGCAAATACTTTATCAAAATTGCAAAGACCTGGACTATGATTTATGTGTATGCTGTTATGCAATGTTAAACTCATTTGTAAGCGTTTACATGACTATGGCTTAAGGTCTGTATTTCTATTCAAAGCAAGCTTTAACACGTATCTTAGAGCAGCCAAGACTTCACTTTTAATGTGTCATCTTTTGATCTGTGGGAAAGAATTACCCAATCCTTAAAACATGCACAGTTTCTCACTGCTTCTCAGTGGCCGTACAGAAAACATGGGCTATGCTGCTCTGTGAGGGCTGCAGGAGCATGAGAGTTCTGCTCCAGAGACCCTGCTACGGAGCTGAGAAAGGCTGTCTCTTGAATAAAATGAAGGTTGGGCCATTTCCAACACTTCCCAGGAGCACAGCTGGGGTTGGTGTTTATTTAATCTTTTTTGCATGTGATTTATTAATGTTTAAACCGCAATAGTTCTTACTTGATAGCTATCAGGATTTTCTCTTGTGTAGAGGAGGAAGCGAGCATCTATCTTTTCTGGACTCCAGGGTAACTTATAGATTGGTCTTTCTGTAGTTCCAGACCATGGCATACTGTCCGAGAAGCATCCCAGCCTATCATAGCAAACTTCTGAACCTGTAGCACACAGATCAGATCAGTAATATATGAATGAGCAAAGAAGTGGAGAGGGTTAGTTATAACTCATAGCACCTCTTCTCTGGAGATCTCTCAGTTACTTGAACATCCTATGGTTTACAGAGAGCAAAGACCAGCAGTTTCCCTCTCTCAGATCTTCAATAGCTACAGTTTATCTCAAGGAAAGAAGCCACTCAATTGCTCATCAACAAAGTATTCAGTTCAGTTCCTTCATGGGTATCCTATACCATACTTTAGGTATCTTTCCCCAGGTGTTGCTTCGCCTAAGACAGAGGCAGCTGATGAGTTTCTCCTTTTAAGAAGCCAAAATACTGCAAATAATCAGCAATATCTTGAGACTGTGCTGAGCAGCTGACTGCACTCTACATGGGAAGTTTTATACTATACAAGCCGGTGGCTTCTGCTGAATATAACGCTACACCATCATTAGACTTCCTCCACCCAATGCCCCCAAGTTTTTCTCCATTTCCATCACTAAAGAAGAGTACAAACCCCAGCTTCCTAGTCTTGTTAGAGCAATAGCTTTGCTCTGAGATAGAAAACACCAGCATTTCTTTCATGCTCCTAGAGTGGGATTTCCAGTGTGGAGAAAAGGAAATACAACACTCACACACTCATCTCGCCATTCTTCTATAGGAAAGTGACCCATGTAACCTAAATTGGCAAGTTTTAAGCACTTTAGTGTAGAATAACATCTCACAAAATACAGCAGCATAGAAAGGCTATAGAAATAATAACCTCATATGCTTACCTTCTGCTGCGCTGAGCAGGCATAGTGCAAGTATCCAAATCCCAAGCATCTAGAACAGTAAAAGAAGAAGCAGCTAGTATCTGCTAACCTGCTTGATTAGGAAGTGCACTTAGCTCTCTGTTGCTGAATTTTCTCAAGGGTTCTGTGTCCGTCTTCTCTGCAACATATATCTATAACCGCCATGTATGAGCATTATGTTTGCTTGCTCTGCTAGAGGTTTTGAGGCTTCTAAATCTGTTAAAGCATAGCTTAAACCTAGTGTGACTTTTGCTCAATGAAGCTATGCTTCCCATCGAAAATATAGTAGTTATGTTAAAACTCGCCTAAGGATGCTTATGTGAGCTGCCGTCTCCTTTATGCTGCTGTGCCTTGGGAAGCCATATACCTGACAAGGTAAAAGAAACCCCCCCAAATCCTGAAGTACTTACGATGCCTCTTGGAAACTCCATGCACTGGTGTGTGCTTCATGCACTCTGTGTGTGCTTTTTATAGTCTGCTTTATCCTTGGAAATGTTTCCAGAAAGATAGGAATATTTGTTTCAGATTATAGTTTACTGGTAAATGGTAAACAACTCCAATGGTTGTTTTCTCTGTAAAATTCCAAAATCCATGGACAGAGATTGCTTGAGAAAACTACTTAGTGGGCCTGGCAGTCTCTCCATAGCGAAAGAGCCAGACTCTCCTCTGGTGCCGCTTTCATTTCCTTCTTGAAATAAGTAGATGTAGAAGGATGATTGTCTATCCCTTTGGATCCTTTCTATACTACCCGTGTAACCCAAGTTCTGAGAAAGCCTTTCTCTGTGTGATGAACTGAGAGTAAGCATGGTGGAAATGCATACAAATAACATACAAAGTTACGCCAGACATTGTGACATGGCCACTTTGTATAGGGATGCTACAGAGCTCAGTAGGGTGTTCTGCTAGAGACCTCAACTAAAGGGTGAAAAGCGGGCTGTGCAAATGAACAGGACTAGACCTGGGAACCCCTTGGTCCTGTTCATCTCTACGAGAAGGCTGTAAGTGAACTCAAGAAGAAATGAAACCTTGGCTAACTCTTCCCCTAGAAAGCTTTGTCACCTTGTCTATGCTTTTTGGTGATGGCCACATGTCTTGGAGGTGCTGATGTTCCCTGGTCTGCCTCTGGGAACAGCCAAATGGATACCAGCTGTGTGTCTAGGGATCTATTATCCATGCAAGTGGGGTTTATTTCTTAAGTAGTATTAAAGATTTTTTTCTATTAAAAATCACCTTTGATATGAATTTAGAGCTCAGGGCTCCCATTTTAATTAAAGTAGCATTTTAGTTTGTAGATATGTTCGTATCAGTTATAAAGAAGAATCATTACATGCTCTAGCACGCTGATAAGCTTTAACTCTTGTTCAAAATGAGGGAGGCAACCTATTTTCCCACTTAAATTAAGAGCTGGTGGAAAAGATCTGAGTTAGGATTTTACCATAGTTATTCAACAGTAATAACACAGGACACACTGAACAGCTAGGCAATTCCTTAGGCCATGGTCAGAGGGGTTTCAGCTGCTTGCTTCTCCTTTGGGAAGAAGGATAGGGCTTGGATGTCCCTCAGTACGACGTAGGCTGCTCTCTGGAGGAGCCTTTCTGGTCCTTGTAGCCTGGAATAGGAAGCAGGCAGAGGAGAGGACTGGATTTCTGGTGCTGCAAGATGCCCTGGCTCTATCCTGCGACATGGTGCAGTGCTTCGTGGCATTGTTCATGCTTCCCCTGCCAGCTGTCAAGTCCCCAGGGAACTTTCTGTACTGCAGATTTCTCTTGGCTGAACCTCAGACATGTGTTTAATTCCCCTTTTAATTCCATAGACTTGGATAGTGTTTAGTCAAGGATAAAACACTCATGTTTCTTTTCTTAAAAAATATTCCACTTGTAAACCTATACTCATTGTAAATACAGAATCACAGAATGGTTGAGGTTGGAAGGGACTACTGGGGGTCTTCTGGTCCAACCCCTCTGCTCACACACAGTCACTAAGGGCACATTGCCCAGAGTTGTGTCCATGGAAGGAGACTCCACAGCTTCTCTGGGCAACCTATTCCAATGCTCAGTCACCCACACAGTAGAGAAGTTCTTCCTCATGTTCAGGTGGAACTTCCTGTGTTTTGCTTTATGCCTGTTGCCTCCTGTCCTGTTGCCTGGCATCACTGGGAAGAGTCTGGCTCCATCCTCTTGACACCCTCCCTTCAGGTGCTTATACGCATTCATCAGATCTCCACCGAGCCTTCTCTTCTGCAGACTGAAAAGGACCAGCCCCTTCAGCTTTTCCTCATATAAGAGATGCTCTAGACAATCATTCTAGTAGCCTTTTGCTGGACTTGCTTCTGGAGCTCAGTGTCTCTCTTGTACAGAACAGGACACAGTACTCCAGGTGAGGCCTCACCAGGGCTGAATAAAGAGGGAGGATCCTCTTGTCCTGCTGGCAATGCTCTTCCCAATGCAACCCAGGACACCAGTGGCCTTCTTGGCCAAATGGGCACACTGCTAGTGGCTCATAGACAACTTGTCCACCAGGGCTCCCAGGTCCTTCTCTGCAGAGCTACTTTGCAGCAGGTCAGCCCCTGGCCTGTACTGGTGCATGGGACTATTCCTCCCCAAGGGCAGGATCCTGCACTTGCCTTTGACTTTCATCTCTACCCATCTCTGCAGCCTGTCTAGATCCTTCTGAATGACAGCACAGCATTCTTGGGTATCATCTACTCCACCTAGTTTTATATCATCAACAGACTTGCTGAGGAGGCACTTTATCTCTTCATCCCTTCATCCAAGTCATTGATGAATGAGTGAAACAATACTGGGCCCAGTGTTGACTCTCGGAGGACACTGCTAGTTACAGGTCTCCAACTAGGCTCTGTGCTGCTGATCACAACTCTTTGAGACCTTCTATTCAGCCAGTTCTCAATCCACCTCTGTCCACTCGTCCAGCCCACACTTCCTGAGCTTGCCTATGACAGTGTCACGGGAGACAGTGCCAAAAGCCTTGCTGAAGTCCAGGTAGATGTTCTTAATGTTGTATTTCTACTCTTATTTCTTAGAAGTTTATCTGCGGAAGTGCTTGTACTTCACTTATCAAACATGGGGAAACAGGAGTTAATAATTTATTAACTCTTTCTTCTTATTCATTAACTTAGAGTTTTGTTTTTATACTTTGAAAAGTATCCCCTGCTTTGGTCTCTTCAGGCTCCAGATGTCTCACTCCTGCCAAGTTTTGCAGTAGTGTTCATTTGAATGGGAAAGAGTCAATCCCAGGTTCTGCAAAGCCTTGTGCTACTCAAAGTCAGTTTCTCTCCAGACTGTCAGTGGTCAGAGCAAAGGTATGTGTTAGAAATTAAACAGTAGCCAGGTGCTGTGATCAAGCTTCTGAAGCAGGGAGCACTTGAGGTTTGCCTTCATCTGTTGCTTCTGGGGAGGTGCTGTGTACAAAGGGCTGTTCTGAAGTACCCTGTGTCTTGTTCTGTTCCTGCCCCATCCCAGAGTGCTTTTGGAGGGCAGTGCTTTTGTGTGGGGCTGGAAAGTTTTGTACAATGGCATAGACTATGGAAAGGAGGCATTTGGGACCATTCTCAGCCACAGGGAAGTGCTGAGGTAATGTACTGCCTTGAGAGAGTTTGATAGCAGAGAATCTGGCAAATTGTCAGTGTGGTAGGGAATAGCTCTTACTTTAAGGCAGCGGTAGAGCAAGGCTGTACAATGTTATAAATAGATTTTAACACGTGACCTCCAGTTTCTTCCATAGTTACAAGCACAATAAACTTGGTCAAACATGAAAAACATTGACAAGTATGTTTGCAAAGGACTGAGAAAAACAAAGGAAGCCACAGAGAGTTTGGGCTTTGCTTTAATAGCCTTGTGTATCAACATTCCCATGCACATGACTGATGGTTTGCTCAGCTGCTGTGTACAGAACCAGTTGTAATCTAGCAAGGTGTAAGTAACTGGGGAACTCCATATGTCACAGTTCCACGGCCACAAAAAGTCGACCTGGGAAGGAAAAACCACTTGAATCAAGATCTATTTATCTGTTTACCCCAAAGACAAATGCAAGGCTGTCAGCTGTCACCTTGAGGGCTGTTAGTTCAATCCATAATCCCACTTAAGCCTTCCTAAGAGCCTGCTGTACAGAACAGTGCCATCTGCATATTAACAGGACCAAGGTGAATTTCCTTCTTTTGAGGACCAGCTGTAAAACTTGAGTTGTAATACGTGAATAAAATTAATCTCAATATATAGAACTCTACAGAAAAAGTGAAGTCTTGTTGAGATGCCTTTGTTTAGGCTTGGTGCTTTACTGGATTGCCCCAATCAAAACTTTACAGCTTGTTTTTAGAAGGTCACGCCGAAAGGGATTTAATCAGCTTCTCTAAATAATCCAAGCCAATGCTAAATGATAAGGAATATTTTTTTCCTACCCTCCAACCAATGTTTTTTCTGTTGTAAAATATATCAGTTAAACCTTGGCCTAAACCCAGTGGATATCACTTCCCAGTTAGTTTATGCATCTGTTTTTGTGCTCCTCTCCAGGCTTTTCTTTTTATTGAGAAACACATTTCCTTCAGCTGCTCTACACAGATCAAGTTTTCTAAGTCTCTTTTGCTGTTTTCCAGACTTCAATCTGTGTGCCTTGTTCCTGAAGTGTGCTCCCCAAACTTGAAAAAGACCCTGCTTCTGGGTACAGTTTGACCCCAATTATTTAAATAAGAATAATTATTCCTTGGATCTTCTATACAGAACAAGGTAATGCACCTGGGAATGAGACTTCCTTAATCTTGGGTTGTAATTGCCTGCCTTTAGCAAAACAGTATATATTCCAAATAATGCACTGCTGTATTCCTTGTCAGACAGTTATTCCCTGTACTTGAGGTTTGTACTTGAACATTTGATTTTTCCGTTCAAAGTGTGATGTCTTGTCCTTGTGCTTACTGAAATTCACATTGTTGATTGCAAACTCTGTGCCCAATTTAAGTCTGTTTTTCAATCCTATCTCACAGAGTTTTTGCACCCTTTGCCAATTCCTTCGGAGCTGTAAAAGGACATACTTACCTATGTCCATCTCCATGAGTTATATTGACTGTTTCTGCTCCCAGTCTTGCCCAGAGAAGAGTAAATAAGGTTTTGTTCCAGAGAAATTCAATTTCTTTAGTATTTTTTGGGTTAATTTCAACATCAAGGTATTTTACATAAACTTTGTCTTCAGAGAGGTCTCCACTGCAAATACAATGAAGACAGCAATGCTAAGTTAACCAGTGTAGAGACTACTGAACCAAATCATTCTCCACAAGGTTTGTTACAACAGAAACCTGCACTTTTGCTGTTCTTTGCGACAGTGCAGGCCCAGAACTCTGGTGTTGTGCTCTGAACAGGGAGAGGATGAAAACAATAAATGGGCATGAGGCAGGAAACCACTGGGAAATAACAAGGGGTGAGGCAGGGGCTGCCTCCAGCACCCTTGTGGGCTGAGTTTTGCACTTATCATGGCAGGGAGAGCTTTAGGTAAGGTTTTTGGGAAGGACTTTAGGGAAGAGCTGGACACTTCTGTGACTCTTTGGTCTGCACATACACAGAAGATGGTAAGAGAATGCATGGAAACACTTGTTTTGGAAGACAGTGGGAGCTGCTGCTTTGGTAGTCAGTGGGAGATGATGAGCTGTGAATGAAGTTTGCTGGCCAGCTTATATAGATGTGCCATTTATAGAGTAGTGATGGCTTTTAATGTCTCCTAGGGAGAAAGGAGGTATCCACTTTGCAAGTTTGGTAAGTTTTGGCATAGGATTGCCTTGCATGAGGTCACTCAGCAAGTTGCCAGCACAGCAAAGCCTTGTCAGGGCAAGGAATGAGTACACTGACGTGTATGTTGCCATGCTAGTGTGGGAGCGGTTGTGCTAAAGTGCATGTGAAACAGGTGAGCACCATATCAATTATGTGCATTCCACAGGTGTACATTTGTTTCTTTTCTAAGAGCAACTCAGAGAAACACAGAACTCATGAAAAGGAAGTGATTTCCATTTCCTTTTTGCAACCATCCGTGGACCTTATCTAAACCATAACTCTTCATAATCTGATGTTAAGCAGAATGTTTGCAACACGGAATAAGTTTTTGCACCGCTTAAACATGTGGAAAATGTGTAGATTAATGTTAGCAGCATTAAATGCTATAGGGAATTATTAATGTCTCTTACCTGGCAATTTCATATTTTTTTGTGTTCCCCTCTGCATCATGGAAAACTAGTTTTATGTCCCCTCTCGTTTTCTTTGCACCAGACAGCTGGATAAGTACCTTTTGTCTCCAAGCTGCATAAAGAAAAGCAAAACAAGCTAGGTTCTCATTGATATGAGATACCTAAAAATACTGGAAAGTTCTTTTTTCCTAACTGGAATTAATTTGTGTTGGCAAATGAAAGACTCAGTGAGCAGGAATATTAGCAACTAATGTAGTGGTTTTTGTCAGAGATGTTGGCAGTTCTGTATAGAAGCACCATAGGAGCACGGCTGTTAATTGCATCAAGGGAATCACTTTTCAAGCACACCAACAACTGTACCAAACCTTCTCCACTTACCAGCAAAAGGTAGGTCTGCTCCTGTGTTTAAAAAATACTTTTGGTTTACCCTCTCCAGTTTGGCTGAGAATCTGTCAGCGTAGTGCCCCATCATTGGGCACCCCTCTTTTGGACATGGGAAACACTCTCCCTAGGGAAAATAAGAGCATTGGTTAATGAGGAGCATTTTTTCATCCTAGCTCTGACAAAATGAAGGCTGATGATGCTGTTCTGATCTTGCAAAGCTGTGGCAGTGCTTTATGTTGACTTATCTTACCACCAAAACCTGATGGACTCGTTGCAGATAACAGCTCCTTCACCCTGCCATACACCAACAGGGTGTAGAATGAGCAGGTTTGATACCCATGTCCATGATGGTCTGAAACTCCTCAGTTCAAATATTTTTCAGGTAGAGTCTAGGACAATATATAAGCCAATTTTACCCTTCTAGGGAAAGCAACTTGCCTGCATTCACATTGCAACACCGTATGGGGGGAAAGAAAAGGAACATCATTCAGAAGTACATTTATTTACATACTCTAATAAGTGTAAATTGGAGAACAGTCAAGGAGTTTGAAGGCTCCAAATGTCTCTTCTTCCACCCAGGAATTAGTAGGATAGCTATATCTAACCTACGTGCTCTTTGCATAAAGGATTAGGGTGAGAATTGCACGGGATTTAATTTTTTCCCCCTATTTTGGTTATATCATCTGTCCTTCAGGATTATTTACCCAGAATGGAATAGTTGATCGAGGTGCTGTGCCTCACTGTGCTCTTTCTCCTACCAAACCACCCCGTGAGAAGCACAGTCACCAGCATCCAAGTCTTCTGCACACATGGAGGGACCTACTGTGAGTGTAGAGACCTGGATCATTTTCTTTACAGAAATTCCACACCCATTCTTGGTCTGATATACTTACCAAATCAAAGCATTCGTATTTTTTACAGGGATATCCAAGGAATCCGGTGGGATAGAGAATACTTTGGACATAATACTCATGGCTGCGGGAGTGATGACACCCTCTTAAGACTGTAGCATCTGTGGGAACAAAGTTTATGAACATCAGTGAAATAACCTCCTGTTACCCTGTACAAGGGTTGCACTTGTCTCACCGTGGAAACAGCTGAGGCATGGAACAGAACAGCAGCCTGGTCTGGAGAAGTTACTGTTTTGCCTGTGGTTCATCCAGAGAACTGTGTGCCAGTTACCCCAAGATTTCAAGTGAGATGCATAGATCTGCTATGGCACCAGATTCCCTTTTAAGACAGCTCATTTCTATATGAGATGTCACAGCACAATGGCATTAATCACAATTTTAAAGAGCTTAACAGAGCAAGGAGACTCCACCAGCCTTCTGCTGACCTCTCCAAAGCCTGCGAAGAAAGAAGTCTCAGGTGGAGAGGTGAAGGATGTACAGTCACTGGAAACACTGAGTGCTTTTGCCTAATTTATGATGTAGAAGGGTCAGATGCTCTTTGCAGCATCTGCGAGAAATGAAAGATGGTGGTGTCATGGCACGAGCCTGTCTCAGCCTGGAAAGCCTCCTTCGGGGCCTACGGGTTTGTTGGACTGAGTTGTTCCCTGTTCCCTGCCTTTTTGTGTTCTGCAGGTTCAATTTCAAATTGGAGGAGCAAAGCTTAGGCCTGTATTAAACTTCCTTTCCTACACTGTTCCCTGGGGATTACTGTTCTGATCCAGCCTTCGTTGTTTCTTATTTCCCTCTAGATCTTACAATTAAATAAGCAAAACCCAATTTTGTTCTGCTGTTTTCTCCCAAACTGACAGTTACTTTCACAGTTAATGTTTCAAAATGGAATGAAAACAAAGTACTGTGCATGTTGGGAATGTATGTTTACCTGCAATGATAGCTTCAAATTCGCTTTGTTTCATGTCTGGAAGTAAATCAGTGCATCCAGGCATCACAGTTCCTCCATTGGGGTAAAAGTCCAGGTGACCAGTCGTGTTAGATATTCCAAGCCCTGAGATACACATGTGATGAGGTCAGTGTCTCAGTGACATGGTACCCATTCCTGCAGGTATTTACTTGCACATGAACACTTACCTACAGCAGGAAAGTGAGCAGCATTACTGTGAATAATATCAACAAAGTTTGCATCTGAAGGATCCAGCCTCACCTCAGGAGGAGTGCCTTCAAAACAGGGCCCAGCAGGGTCTAAACCTAAAAGAATCCCCCCCATTTATTGGTTGAGGGAGGGAAGGAAGTGTTGCACATGTTAACGTCTTTTGCCAACTTACAACATCAGTTGTGCAGTACTGCACAAGGCATGTTGAATGATAATAATGTGAATGTTCAGTTAAACTGAAAAGAAAATGTGCAATAATACGGTTTTGTAGGCCTTTCTATAAACTTATTCTACCAGAAGCAAAATATTTGCCAATAGACTATATAATGGCATTGTATTACCATGAAGAAGGCATTGAGCTTATTACTGGCCTGTAAAGCTTCACAGATAGGAGAATCTAAGGATTCTTGACATGTTGCTTTGTCTTTGCATAGGGCTTGATGTAACATTACCATCATTCACTGGATTACATATAAACTATGCCTTTCGTTCCACTAAAGTCTTCCACTACAGTTTTTAACTTAACTAAAGAAGGAAGATGTAATAATTACCCTTGTTTCTGGGAAGCGTGAAGTTTGCCTCCTCTCATGAGAGGTGCCCCCAGCACTGCCAATAATTTCATTCCAGTTTACAGGCCACAGTGTTGTAAGTTTCTCTCCTTTAGACACATGCAATGTTAGCTCTGCACATCAATGAACAGCTTACCTGTTATCCGTCTGATGCCCGGAGTCCTTCTTCCTGCCTCTCCTGCAGTGTGTGCTCCCAGGCTGTGGCCAATTAAATGGATATGATAAGGGGAGCATCTGGAGACTTTCTGATCATTGAGGTGATGGTGGGAGACAAGAATACAGGCTTTAAATAGCAAGCAAAGAGGGTGTCTTACATTACGGGCCTTTGGGAACATCTAGACTGACTTCCTGCATATCAAACCAGGTCTGAGTTTTAAGTGAATACCTTCACTTAATTATTGTTTAAATTACGCTAAGAATTGATAGAGAATGATCCAGTCTAGAATTAAAAATGCCTAGTGATGATGGATTCACTGTTGTAGTGTTGCTGTATGGTTACCATATTCAGTTACTCTTGGTGACAAAATATAAACCTTCTTTCTCATTTGGATCAGCACTAATTTAATTTTTGTCAAAAGAATCTCATTTTTTCTTTATTTACTCAATTATGGAGCCTGTTTTAATCGTATGTCTGTTCTCAATGTGCATACATAGAATATGTGATATCACTTGATAGTATTTTCGCTGACAGGCTTAGGTGAGGTGGCATTTATTCTGCTCTTTGCCACATGTCAGCTGTACAAGACCTGCACTGTTAAGATATTACACATGCATTGAAGGTGGAAATAGAGATTAACCAACTTGTAGGCTGCATGCAGGGGATATGTTTTATTCAGGGATTTGCTGGATTTTGTAATGACCAAAACCAACTAGGACTGCTTGCAAATTCCTTAATGTTTTTACACCAAGTTCTGTTTTGTAATGCAGATGTATGCAGAATGTATCCAAATAAAGGCAGATCTGTAATACTGGCCTGTCTACCTTTAGTGTTAGATGATAGGTTCTTCTGAATACGATTTACTGCAGTACTTCTGTTTACAGTGCAGCTTAACCTTTCCTAAAGTCAAACAGCAGAAGTTTGTAACCTGGAGAAAAAGAAGTCTAAGGAGCATTTATGCATTTTTCTATTGGAGAAAGTCATTAGCACTCAGGTTTTGTTTTGCTCATAAGCAGGGGCATC